>CM076583.1:238052392-238161036 GCA_034641835.2 Pinus albicaulis | reverse complement strand
TCTGGCACTTACTGGAATTTATTTCTTTGTTACTTCTGAACTGCTCTATAGATACATCAGATTTACATCATTAACAAATAGGTTGCTATCCAAAGACAACTCATCAAGTCAGTTTCCATCAAGGACAACTTCACCAAGTAGGTTGCCATCAAGGACAACATATTGCATCATATTTCAAAAAAACCATACAAAACTAAGTACTCTGAATCAGTGTAAATATTTTGCAAATGACAATACTTATGAACGCATTTAGAATGATAATAAAAAATTAAAATAACCCACACATTCGATGAAGCCAAAACATCACACAGAACTCAGAACAACAACCTTAGAGCATGGTATATTGCATTAATAAAAAAAATGTCATTACAACGCTCAGAGCGGTCCAGGCAGAACTGATTACAATCATGTCATATAAAACATAATAGAACAAGGAGAGAGAGAGAGAGCAGAATGAACAGAATGAACAGAGCTCTCCTGTGGCTCCTGTTCTCTGATCCCTAGTGTGCCAACCTTCTTTCTCCGCTGGCCAATTGCCTATTTGTTCTGTCGCCAGCGTGACTGACAGTTCTTCCTTTCTTTCCGCTCGGTTGTTTGCTGCTTCTCTCCGATCATCGGGAGTTATACTGCTTGTCTTCTATTTCTCCATTCTGCCATCTGTGCTTACTTCCACAATAGCCGCGCCACCTATTCTTCAGTTCTTCGCAACCGTGGCAGCTCTCTACCTACCGTGGTTTCATTCCTCCACCTGTTATCTGCAACTCAAAACTGTTTAATTTCAAAACAAGGGCCCCAATAGGCCCCAACCACATAGGGCCCAATCTGCATTGGCCCAGGAGATTGAACATAGGGCCGAATCACCTATCCAGACTAGAAAATGGAGAAAATGGAGGGTCTCTGGATGATCAGTTACCGGACGCTGATATTTTCAGAGTGGAAGCCATCCCAGAATACTTGGATCAGATAGCAACCTACCTAACCACAGGGCAGTGTCCAAAAGACTATACGTCAGCCCAGAAGAGACACTTAGTGGTCTGAACCGCAGAGTACCAACTCATAGCAAGACACCTGTACAAGATGAGGTTGGACCAAATTTTACGGAGATGTGTCTTGGACCATGAAAGAGAAGTTGTACTGTGGGAATGCCACTGTGGTGTTGCAGGAGGACACATCGCAGCAAAACTGACAGCAAGGAAGGTAATGCAAGCAGGTTTATGGTGGCTGACGGTACATACGAATAGAAATCATTTGTAAAGAAATGCGACGTATGTCAGCGGATGAGACGTCCGTTCCACAAAGATGAGCTCCCACTTCACCCGATAAAGGCACTACAACCATTCGAGAAGTGGGTAGTTGATTTTATAGGCCAATGCAGATTCTTCCTTCTAAGACCGGTTTGTTTGATAGGTACTTTAAAGCTGAATGGTCTGTGAAAAATTTAAACAAACCTCCTATTAGGTAGTGACATAATATTTGGAGGGAATATACCATTTCCAATGCCTCCCGCTCTATTGTAGTGTAGTTCCATTCCACTGTGGAAAATTTTGGACTAGCAAAGTACACAGGGTGATCAACTGAGGTGTCCCCTGGTTGGGCCATAACTGGTCCAAGTGTGATGCTAGAAGCATCAATGTGAACATGAAATTGTTTGTCCCAGTCTAGGTGAACCAATATTGGTGCACTTGCCAATTTTCCTTCAAAGTATTCAGGGCTGTCGTACAGCCCTCGGTCCAACTGAACTGCTCTGATTTCTGCAACAACTTCTCCAACGGGGCTGTTATCTTTGCATAGCTGCGGATGAATCGCCTGTAGTAACCTGTGTGGCCCAGCAGTGACCTCAACTGTTTCACAGTTTCTGGAGCCTCCATGTTAGTTATCACTACTACCTTCGATGGATCTACGCAAACTCCTTGTTTTCATACCACGTGTCCTAGCAGTGTTCCAAAAGGCACTGCAAAGATACACTTCTTTAGGTTCAATGAAACCTGAAGTTGCCTACACCTATCAAAAATTATTCTTAACAACGTTGCATGGTCTTTTAGTAGGCTGTAGACTATCCAGTCGTCCATATAGACTTCCAGGAATTTGTGGATGTACTCCTGGAATGCTGCTATGACGATGTGTGAAAATACCGCGTGTGCATTTTTCAACCCGAATGGAATCACATGATATGCGAAAGAGCCCCATTCGGTGGTGAAAGTTGTTTTCTTCTTATCTTCCTCCGCTATTCGTACCTGATGGTACCCTGAGAATCCATCTGTAAAGGAGTACATCTCATTCCCCGCAACATTATTGAGGACTTCATCGCTGAACAGAGTGGGGAATGGGTCATGTATACAGGCGTTATTCAAGCTTCGGTAGCCAACACAAACTCAGATTTCAGACTTATCCTTCTTGCTATGGATAACTATGGGACTTACCCATTCTGCTTCCTCTACAGGGAATATTGACCCTGCTTTTAACGTTTTGTCAATTTCTGCCTTAACCTTTTCTTTCACCCTTGGATTTAACCAGTAGGGTCTGTGCTTGATTAGCCTTGCCTCGGGTTTTAAGATGATCCTCATCTCTCCCATATCTCGTTTATTCCCTTTAATTCCGCTACCAATGATGGGAGCAAGTCTTCATATTCTTGTAGCAGACTGAATATCTCCTTAGTCGTTTCTTCGTCCCAATAATCATTGATTAACGCAAGTTTTGGCTTCTCTTCTGTTGCAATATTCATTTTCTTGGTCCTTAGTGGTAGCAGGTGGATTCCTTATGTTGTCGGTTCTTCTTCGATGTCCCATTCCCCCTCCTTTTCTTCAAAATAAAGGTGTCTGAGATCTTCCAAACCGTCGTCGCCCATTTCGTTGTCTATCTTTTTACAGGTTACCGATTGTTTGATACTTCGGTTTGGGAACAGGTGCTCATTTTCTTCTTGAATCTCTGGAAATAATATTACCTTCTTAATAGCCTGCAATTATTGCGTGGCTGACTCTTTTTTTCCTTCAAACACGAAGAATTGTGCAAAATTCTCCACAATGGCCCGCCAAGTACTGGTTCCCCTCTTCCTCTCCTCCATCAGGTACTAGGCTTGTGGAACCAAATCTAGTGAGTGTATAAACCTGTGCACCCACAGTTCTTCTGGATATCCTACGGTTTTCCATTGTTCCTCACATTCCTTCAGATTTTTTCTGGGGTCTGAGTCCCCTTGGTATTTTTCGTTAAAACATGGTCCTCCCTCTTCCTTGAATCTGGCTTTCAATGCTGCCGCAACTTGGTCCCATCGCGACAGTGAGTTGCGGTGGTTATTCCACCATCTTGCAGATGTGGATTGTAGAGCCGTGTCCATGAGTGGGACCCTATGTTCCTCTGGTACCTTATCTTCTATTTTTGTGATGAAAGTATTTACATCGCTCATATTGGACAAAGTTGGGTAATCTCTTACCTCAGTCCCGATCCAATTGATTCTTCTGATGTTGGAGCATCTTCTTGTATTGGTATCATATCCCCCTTTCTACTAATCATCCCAGGCTATCTATGAGCCTAAATCTGAGCTTTGAATGCTTCTATAACTCACAGATCCCCCCGCTATTGGGTTGATGTAATCTTCCCTTCTCCCTGCAGTCATTTGATAAAGATGGTCAAGAAGCCGAGCATCTTCTCTGTTATCTATAGACTCTGTGTATCGGGGACCTTGATATGGGTCGAGTGGCTAAGTGACTCTGACCTCCCCATGTTCAAAGATCATCATTTCTTTCTTCAAATCTATTACTGCATAATTTTCAAAGGCCCAGTCAATTCCCAACAATGCGGGATAGGGATCCTTATCCCCCATGATGTCGATGACCTCAAAGTCTGTATACATCTTTACTACTGCAACATTGACTTCGACCTTCTCCAATCTGCCTATGGGAACAATGAAGTACTGGTTCGCCATACGGAGTTGGATTGGTGAGTATGTTAGCCTCAGCCTTCCCAATGCTTCCCATGTCTTTCTTGGCAAAATATTGACATTAGACCCTAGTTCAAGCATGGTGTCCTTAATTTGGAATCCTGCGACTTGAGTATTCACCCTGAACTCTTTTCTGGTCCTTCTATTATTTCTCTTCACCCGTATTATGTATTTCTGGGTTGTGTCGGTTGATTCCCCTGGTCTTGTGGCCTTCTGCACTACTCCTTCCAGGTTCTGCTTTAATTGTTCCCAAATTGGCACGTTATTAACAATTTTTAGAAAGAGATGGAACCATTCTTGAATCGCAATGCTTGAAATAGCTTGGTTCTCGTTTTCTTCCTTGGTCGGTGGAAATTCAATGCCTTTGCTTCCCCCAAGCTGGGCAAAGGTTTCCACTGCTTCTTTAAATAATTGCTTCTGTTTCTCTGGTCTGAACAATGGTTTTGGGGATGCTGGCCTTATTAATTTTATTGGGTCCATCATGTGTGCATCCTCCCTAGTCCTTTTTCCTCCTCACGTCACTATGGCCACGTTCTGAATTGCTTGAGCCTCCATTACCCTTAGCTCTGCATTTACCAGATTTGTTCCTCTTTGTTTAGGTCTTTCTTCCCATCTCTTAATGAGCTCTGGGAAATCTTCTGTTATGTGTGTGTTAACCCTGCACTGAGAAAACCAGGGTCTTCTAGGGAGTGGAAATTCCCTAGTTACGTGACATTCTTGGTCATAGTTTTAACATCGCACTAGGCCTCTCCCTCCTGTTCTGCCTCCTCTCATGCCTCCCCCCCGTCCTCGGGGAGCCTCATTCACTCTATATGAGGGCCTATCCAATCGTTCTGCTAATGCATCCAGAGCCCTACACTTCTCTCTGTTGTGTGTCATAGAAGCAAATAACTCACAGTATGTGTTGTTTGGAAAGTTGGAGTATTTCTGTAAGATCGGGCACAGTCGGGGTGGATGACCCATGCTTTTTCATATCTCACAATATTTAGTTGCGGCTGGATTTTGTTGTGCAATGAACCTCATGTATTGGTGTTGCGGCGGATATACTCCCTGGGTGTTTATCTGCACAATTCCTCCTATGGGTGGAGTTCCCAGTGCCCTGGTTGCCGATGTTCCTACATTTTGGCCCCGCAACCTAGGACATTCGGTTTCCATGTGTCCCTCCACCAGACAGTGCGTACACCATACATTTGGCCTTGTCGGACACATTGGTTGAATTTATTTGAGTTTCTCTGTTAGGCTAGTGATTTGATGTTGTAATCCCAATATGGAGGGGTCCTGAGCTGATGTTCCTCCTTTAAATTCTTGTGGATATCCCTCCATGGCCTCTATCTTCATTGCTTGCTCCAGTGCATATTGCAACGTCTCGATCTTCTGTTGCGTTAATGGCGTTCTTGTTAATGGAAGGAGGGCCTTGATGAACCAATCTCTCTAATGGTTTGGATTGATTGGATAGATGAGTTTTCCAATCGCATCCTTGAATCGCCTCATCAGATCCCATGCAGTTTCCCCTTCTCGCTGCTTGATCTCCCACATCTCTGACAAACCCTGGTGGTCTGTTTGGGGCAGATTGAATTCCTTAATGAAATCCCTTTTTACATTTGATATCACTGGGTTTTAATAAGCCTCAGACCATTTTATAAATCAGCGTAGAGCTCTCTCCCTGAGAGTAGTTTGAAATTATATCAACTTACCTGCCTTTGGCGTTTGCCGAGCTCTCCATATGGCCTCGCAAAGGTACCAATGTTGTTCAACATCATCATTACCCCTCCCAGAGAACTATGGGTATCGGGTAAATGATCCTGCCATGCTTCCTTGTGTGGGGGGTACTAGAACAAAACCCCTGACTCCTGGTTGTGAAAAGGTATGACTAGAACTACTGCTAGTTTGTGTTACTGTCGTGAACTGGACACTATTCAATGTACTTAATTCTTGTAACCTCAATTCTTGTAACTTAACAAATATTTCACCTAGTGGTTGGTAGAGTACCAGGAGAAGGTCGGGACTAGAGCTACTTGAACCTTGGGGAATAGAGTTACCTGGGATTATGGGTGCCGGCCCCTCTCGGAATAGCTGCTCCATTGCAACATGCAACTCCACATTGGACGTCTCCTCGGGGCACACGTCATATCCATCGTAATCCTTTTCCTTCTATGCTTGGGCTGGGCTCCTATACACCTGCTGTACTTACTTGACGGTCCCCCCTATATCTTGGGAATCCGTCTGACCTTCTATCTGCTTCGTCATCTGAGGCACCTCCTCCTTGTCTTTTCTATTCCTTTCCCGTCTTTCCAATTCTTTCATCACCCTTTCTTGCCACTTCTCCACGAGTTGTGCCTCCGCTGTGCTCATCGTTCTCTCAACCTACTGGAGGTCTCGACATCCATATTCCTATTCCCCTTTTCAACGTACTTGTAGCATCTTTCCCTCAACTCCTTCCCCCAGTACTAGAGGTTTAGGTCTCCATCTTAGATTTTTTGAACTCCATTAATCCTTCGTCTACCATCAATACCTTGATCCAGAGAGGGATCTCCTTCAACAACTCTCCAAAAAATCCTGATCTAAATATATCCTCTACTTTTGAAAAAGACTGGTAGCATTCAGCTGCGAACTCTACGATGTATCCTTCCAAGGTAGATTGCACCCCGAAATCTACAGCTCTAGTCAAATCGGTATCTAACCGATGGAGTGCTACCAGATCTATGTGTAACCACTTATGATAGACCTTTCGCGAGCTTTTTTGGACTGTATTGGCCTGCAGCTTTCGCAACCAGTTGCAGAGTTCCTATGGAAATTTTCCCCAGAAGATTTCGTAGATATCACTGGCAGATTCAGAGAATAGAACTCGATTTTTAACAACTTTCTCCCTTTGCTATCTTAACTCCGCTTGCTGAGCAATGAACTGATCTAGGTGGTTATCCCACCAGTTTCATATTTCTTTCTCGAAGATCCGCGATACCATGATCTAACTCCAAAATGGAATTTCACGTCCTGGCAACGCAACCATTTGTTGGCGAGGGAGACGGTCTCTTGGGCAAGACCCAGGTTTGGGAAGTAGGCCAACAAGGTTTCCGCAGTAGTCTAGCACAACGCCGAAATTTTCACCCTGTTGCGAGGAACAGAGAGTCTTACCCAAGGCGTACCGTGACCTTACTGAGGTTAGGAGCAGATCAGGTATCGGTCAAGCATAACAGAGGCATAAACCAAATAGAACTAAATACTCCGAATCAGCGTAAATATTCCACAAATGACAATACTTATGAATGCATTCAGAATGAGAATAAAAAATTAAAATAACCCACACAATCGACTAAGCCAGAACATCACACATAACTAAGAATAACAACCTCAGAGCATGATATATTGCATTAATCAACAAAAGGTCATTACAACACTCCTCAGAGCGGTCCAGGCAAAACTGATTACAATCGTGTAATACAAAACATAACAGAACAAGGAGAGAGAGAGAGAGAGATAGAGAAATGAATAGAATGAACAGGGCTCTCCTGCGGCTCCTGTTCTCTGATCCCTACTATGTAAACCTTCTTTTTCCATTGGCCAACTGCCTATTTGTTCCGTCACTAGTGCGACTGACAGTTCTTCCTTTATTTCCACTCGACTATTTTCTGCTTCTCTCCGATCATCAAGAGTTCTATTGCTTGTCTTCTGTTGCTCCCTTCTGCCATCTGTGCTTGCTTCCACAACAGCCGCACCACCTATTCTTCAGTTCTTCACAACTGTGGCAGATCTCTACCTACTGTGGTTGCGTTCCGCCACTCGTTATCCGCAACTCAAAACTGTTTAATTTCAAAACAAGGGCCCCAACAATAATTTCTATTTTTCAACCATATTTAGTGGTTTTTTTATCCGTGAAAAAAAAATTCAATAAAAATATATATTAAATCAATATTTATTGCAAATGCATGGGAGAAATGACACATGTGCATGAGATAAATGACATGTGAATGGTTTATCTTAAAGTTTTACTTAAAAAATTTATGGTGGAATTCACATCTTGAATTAATGGGAGGAAGCCTTTAGTTTGTGGGAGAAATGAATTTTATGCACTTACTAAAACAACTAGTTATGTCAAAAGTCACACCTTTATGAGTTTGTGGGAGAAATGAAATAGAAATGACACATGCCTTAAAGTTTGCCTAAAATTTTATGGGAGAAGGGAGAAATGACACATGTACAAGGTTTGCCTTAGAGTGGTAGTGGTTTATGGATATGAAAATGAAGAACTTCTATTTAGATATGTTAGAGAGATTGACTTTAGGGGCATTTACTGGATATGTCACCTTTGAGAAAAGATGATATCTAGAAGAGGATACATTTCTAGTTTCGCCTTTAGAACATGAGTTAACACTCAATAGAGACTAAAATCCTATGGAAGTTCAAATTTTATGAGAGTTCGGCAACTTTAGGCTCAATTTTTAGGCGCCAGCTTGAGAGAAATGACATATACATGGTTTTAAAATTATTTTATGCACTTTTCAAAAGCATGCTTTAAAGGTAATGGGAGAAATCCAACATGACATGATGTTGGTAACAAGATGATAGACCAGTGGAAAAGTTGCCTTCACTAAGTGGGCTGCGAGCTATTTTTGGCGCAAAGTCTATTTTTAGACATATGGAGCATATTCTATAAGTTGCGAGATGCTATTTGTGGATGGTTAGTCAAGTTGGAAAAATAGATGGATTTCTATTTTTAGACATATTGGGCGGAATCTATTTTTAGATTTCCAGTCTAAAAATAGATATGTCGAATATTATTAGCTCATAATAATATTTGGACTCTAAACATTATCTTATTCTCTTGGAGCACTTCAGTTAAGTGCACAGATATACACTTATACAGCGACGAAGGAATTCGCTATTCCTGAGGGTCAAGTGGAGCTATTGCATGGAGACTTCAGTTAGAACTCATGTGACAGAGTTTCGTGGAGTTATTGAGGTAGTTAATGGAGTTGTGTTCAGTTTGACTTAGTTAAGCATAGTTGAGCTAGTTGTATCTAGTCTAACTGATTGATACACTAGTGAGAGTGGTGTGAATTAATTATTAATTAATTCACTAATTATAAACTCATAAATCAACTAAAGAATACATCGGTTAACTTCAGTGCATGGACAGTTTCAGTGGAGACCAGTGGAGAGGTAGGTGAAAGAGAAAGTGTGACTATCAGTTGTGACCATACTGGTGCATGAGTTTGCACCACACATTGATGGAGATGCCAATGAGGATTGCGCAGTGCATACCAGAGGGATTCGAACTCAGATTGGGCCATTATTCATCTTGGATTGCGCAGTAGAGGCAGGCTAACAGGTGGAGCAAATTGGAGCATGTGTTTTGCTAGATCTGAGCTTGTGTAGTGTGTAACAATTGGAGATTGTACTGAGAGCTTGTGAAGAGTTTGTACAATGATTGTTACATGATCTCTATCATTATAATATACAGATATTTGGGGGTTTTCAGCTTTAAGCTTTCCCATAAATACTGTGTTTATATGTGTGATTGTTTATGGTTTTAATGTGCGCATGCGATTGTTTATATTTCCACAATTAATGATCAATGGTAGAAGAGATTATGTATTATGCATGAAGCTCAAATAGTGTGTGATCAAGATAATCTCGGTGAATAATATAACATTTATTCAAATTTCTACATGGTATCAGAGCTATATTGATCATTGGAGCAATTGCAAGACATTGAAGCGGTTGAGTTTTGTGCTGGTGGAATTCGAATTTGCAGCAGTGTTTTCTTGGTGTCGAAGTTGAGATGTCTTTCAATGAATTGCGATTGGAGTATTCCCTTGAGGGCAGCTCGAATTATATTGCATGGAAGGACAGGACGGAGGCAATGTTAGATGACAATGGGTTGAAGGATTTCATAGATGCTAAAGTCCCAAAGCCTACTTCTAGCGATGCTGCCGTAATTGAGGCTTGGAAAAAGAAGACAACAAAGTGTCGAAGGATTCTGTTGGAGAGCGTGAAGGATCACATAGTGTCCATCCTGCATGGTAAGGCTTCTCCATTCTTGATGTGGAAAGCCTTGACAGATTTATTCCAAAGAAAGAGCGACCAGAGGAAGTTGGCGCTCAAGGATAAACTCAGAAACATAAAGATGGAGAAAGGCGACAGTATGCCCAAGTACCTCACGAAGTTCACCCAATGTAGGGATGAGCTGGGAAGTGTGGGGGTGACTGTAGATGATGAGGACTTGGTGAGCTTGGCTCTCCTTGGGCTTCCGAAGAGTTGGCATTCCTATCAGGACTCTGTCAATGGTCGGGAGAAATTGCCAGGATGGGAGCGACTTTGGTCGGATCTTGTGCGAGAGGAGATAAGGCGATACCGGGGACGGATCTTCATCGAAAAGAACTCTGATAGAGAATTGTGGGTTGGCTGCCAAAGCGAAAAGAAGGGGAAGAGCAAGAAATCTTCTCATTTCGATGCGAAAGGCAAGAAGCAGGACATGTCCAAGGTGAAGTGCTTTCACTATCACCAACACGGACATTATGCCACAAATTGTCCGCAGAAGAAGAAAAATAAGCAGGCTACTGGATCTGCAGCTGGAGAGGCCTTAGCCTCGCAGTTTGAGCTGGACTTTTCGCTGATTGCATGCTTGTATCAAGTGTGATGGGTTCAGTGTGGTTTCTGGACAGTGGTGCGTCTTTTCACATGACAGGAGATCGAGATTTGTTTACTGATCTGGATGAGAAAGATCTTGGAGTGTACATCGAGATGGGCGATGATGGTAGATACAGTGCGATCGGTATTGGTACCATTTCCTTTGAGAGGGAGTCTGGTAAACCCTTCGTATTTAAGGAAGTGATGCATGTTCCAGGATTGAAGAAGAATCTTATCTCTGTGGCGATGTTAGAAGACAAGGGATATGATGTTGTCTTTAGCGAGGGAAAGGCTTTCCTGCGCAGTAAGGCAACTGGTGAGACCTAGAGGATAGGGGTTTGAGTTAAGAACCTTTATAAATTGCAGGTAGATGACTACGCAGCAATGGCAGGCAAGGCAGAAGGAGTGGTGAGCCGGGATGATGGCGAGTTGTAGCACCGGAGATTGGGCCACCTTCACCATGGAGCTTTGAAGATACTGCAGTAGATTTCTACTGGGCTTCGTAAGGGTACTCTTGCGCAGTCAGATCAGTGCAAGGGATGTACCTTGGGAAAATTTGTGAAAGCCACCTTTCACGAGAAGGATAGTCGCGCCACGACAATCCTTGAGAGAATTCACACAGACGTGTGTGGACCTTTCTCAGTAGCTTCGACAGCAAAGCACATGTATTATGTGATCTTTGTTGATGATTTTTCTTGTAAGTGTTGGATCTTCTTCATGCAGAAGAAGAGCGAGACATACTCAAAGTTCTGTGAGTTCAAGGCACTGGTTGAGAAAGAATCAGGGAAGCAGGTGAAGGCTCTTATGAGCGACAATGGTGGTGAATTCATCTCTGGCGAATTCAAGGACTTTTGTAGCGCAGAAGGAATTCGAAGAGAGCTCATAGCACCTCATAACCCACAGCAGAACGGGGTTGCTGAGCTGAAGAACATAACGATCGTGGGTGCTATACGGTCGATGTTGCATGATCAGGGCCTTCCCATACACTTGTGGGCTGAGGCATGCAATACTACAGTATATGTGCAGAACCGTTGTCCTCACAAGATACTTGGCATGAGTACACCCAAGGAGGTGTTTTCTGGTAAGAAGCCTGATATTTCCCATTTGAGGATTTTTGGTTCACCTGTTTACATTCATGTGACGAAGGATGCCAGGAAGAAGCTGGAGCCGACCGCAGAGGTTGGGATATTTGTGGGGTACATTGATACACCCCACAACTATCGTGTGTATTTTCCAGACAGTCGCAAGACTGTTGTGCGACGGGATATCAAATTTCAGGAGGAGAAAGCCATGAAGTGTTCGCTTGAGAGGGAGCCACACTTGCATGCATATGAGGAGCTATTAGTTCCTAAGGATGAGCCTCGGGATGTGGATCAGCCACAAGAGGAGGTTCATGGAGTGGAAGAGACCACTCATGCAGCGCCAACCATCAGAGGGCGGAAGCGCACTACAGAAGCTGAGCGACTGGCTCAAGATGCAGAGAAGGTTGTAGGAGCACCTACAACACAGCGCAGACAGGGACAGTCACCTGATCGGTACACTGGATACATGGCTCTTGTGAGCAAGTGTATCGTGACAGAGCCATCCTCTTTCGAGGAAGCTGTGGAGGACCCCGCATGGGTAGATGCCATGGTGGAAGAGTATGATTCGATTTTCAGAAACAGTGCATGGGAGATTGTCCCAAGGCCAAAAGGGAAATTAGTGGTGGGTTCAAGATGGATCTACAAAGTGAAGCAGGCAGCTGACGGGAGTGTGGAGAAGTACAAGGCAAGATTTGTTGCTCGAGGCTTTTCATAGATTGAGGGGATCGATTATGAGAAAACCTTTGCACCTGTCACAAGGCATTCTTCCATACAGACGATTCTTACTTTCTCAGCGCCGATGGGGTGGCACATTCATCAGATGGATGTGAAGACTGCGTTCCTCAACGGAGTCATTGAGGAGGAGGTGTACATAGAGCAGCCCGAAGGTTTCGAGATCTTCAGCAGCGAGTCGCATGTGTGCAGGCTCAAGAGAGCGTTGTATGGGTTGAAACAAGCACCTCGTGCTTAGTACACACAGATAGACAGTTATTTCACTGGACTTGGATTCTCCAAGAGTGAGGCGGATCCTAACCTATACCAGATTGTGGGGGAGGGTAAGTTGCTGATCATTGTACTTTATGTAGATGATTTGGTTTTTGACGAGTGATGAGGCGGTGATACTCTCATGAAGGAGGATCTTGAAAAGAGTTTGAGATAGAGGACTTGGGCCTCCTTCATTATTTCCTAGGATTGGAAATTTGGCGGCGCGGTGATGGACTATTTATTTCTCAGGGTAAGTATGCCCGGGAGATGCTGGAGAAGTTCAACATGCATGGCTGCAAGCCTGTTGATACTCCTCTTCCTGGAGGTTGGAGGAAGGAGGATGCTACTTCAGCGGAGGTAGTGGATGCCTCTGTTTATCGACAGTTGGTGGGGTCGCTTATGTATCTGGTCAATACACGCAGAGCATGTGCTATCTTTGACCAGCAACACACTGTATGGACCATACCAAGCTCTACTATCGCTCTACTAGAAGGAAGGCAAGCATGTATTGAGATATCTCAGAGGCACATCGGGATATGGATTATGGTACAGACAGTCGGATGAGGTGAGGCTATGTGGCTTCACGGATGCAGATTGGGGAGGAAGCCCAACGGACAGAAAGAGCACGTCTGGAGGGATTTTCAGTATCGGGTCGACAGTAGTTTCTTGGTACAGCAGGAAGCAGAGATCCGTGGCACTTAGTTCAGCAGAGGCCGAGTATATGGCAGCGAGTTTGGCTGCATGCGAGGCTATATGGATGAAGAAGATCCTGGTCGGGTTGTTCGGTTCACACTTAGATCCTCCTGTGATATATTGTGATAATAAGAGTTGCATCAAACTCTCGGTTAATCCAAGATTTCATGATAGATCTAAACACATTGACATTCGGTATCATCATATCAGATATTGTGTGCAACAGAAGATCATGTTACTTTCATACATTCCTACGGAGGATCAGGATGTTGATATCTTGATGAAGGCGCTCACCAGGAGAAAATTTGAATACCACAGGGGCAGGATCGGGGTGGAAAATAATCCCTATCTTGTTGAGAGGGAGTGTTGAGATTGCAACAAGATGATGAGCTTAGTGGAAAGAAGTTGCCTTCACTAAGTGGGCCCGCAGGCTATTTTTGGCACAAGTCTATTTTTAGACATGTCGATCATATTCTATGAGTTGCAGGATGCTATTTGTGGATGGTTAGTCAAGTTGGAAAAATAAATGGACTTCTATTTTTAGACATATTGGGCGGAATCTATTTTTAGATTGCGAGTCTAAAAATAGATATGTCGAATATTATTACCTCTTAATAATATTTGAACTATAAACATTCTCTTATTCTCTTGGGGCACTTGATTAAGTGGATGCTATATGCGGTGTGGGTTGGTGGAGTTGATTGAGGAAGTTAATGGAGTTGTGTTCGGTTTAACTAAGCTAAACATAGTTGAGCTAGTTGTATCTAGTCTAACTGATTGATACACTAGTGAGAGTGGTGTGAATTAATTATTAATTAATTCACTAATTATAAACTCATTAATCAACTAAAGAATACATCAGTTAACTTCAGTGCATGGACAGTTTCAGTGGAGACCAGTGAAGAGGTAGGTGAAAGAGCAGTGTGACTATCATTTGTGACTATACTGGTGCATGAGATTTGCACACACATTGATGGAGATGCAAATGAGGATTGCGCAGTACATACCATAGGGATTTGAACTCAAGATGTGCAATTATTCATATTGGATTGCGCAGTAGAGGCAGGCTAATAGGTGGAGCAGATTGGAGCATGTGTTTTGTATGATCTGAGCTTGTGTAGTGTGTAACAATTGGAGATTGTACTGAGAGCTTGTGAGGAGTTTGTACAATGATTGTTACATGATCTATATCATTATAATATACAGATAGTTGGGGGTTTTCAGCTTTAAGATTTCCCATAAATACTGTGTTTATATGTGTGATTTTTTATGGTTTTAATGTGCGCATGCGATTGTTTATATTTCCGAAATTAATGATCAATAGTAGAAGAGGTTATGTATTATGAATGAAGCTCAAATAGTGTGTGATCAGGATAATCTTGGTGAATAATTTTGACAGTTATTCAAATTTCTACACATGTATGCTTTAAAAACTTTGCCTAAGAATTTATGGGAGAAATGACACATGTACATAGTTTGCCTTAAAGTTGAGGTTTATGGATATTAAAATGAAGACTTCTATTTAGATTTGTTACAGAGATTGACTGTAGGGGCATTTACTAGATATGTGACCTTTGAGAAAAGATGAGATCCAGAAGCTACCTGGCCCTTTACAGATTTTGCCTTTAGAACTTGTAGAAGTTAACACTCAACAGAAAGACTAAAATCCTATGGAAGTTCAAAATTATATGAGAGTTTGACCACTTTAGGTTCAATTTTTAGGCCTTAAAGCTTGAGAGAAATGACATTTACATGGTTTGCAAAATTATTTTATGCACTTACAAAAAACATGCTTTAAAGTTAATGGGAGGAAGCCAACATGACATGTATGCTTTAAAACTTTGACTAAGAATTTATGGGAGAAATGACACATGTACACAATTTTCCTTAAAGTGGTTGAGGTTAATGGATATTAAAATGAAGAACTTCTATTTAGATCTGTTACAGAGATAGACTGTAGGGGCATTTACTGGATATGTCACCTTTGAGAAAAGATGAGATCCAGAGGCTACCTGGCCCTTTACAGACTCTGCCTTTAGAACTTAGCAAATTTAAAACTTAACCGCAACTTAATAGCCTATGGAAGTTCAAAATTCTATGAGAGTTCAGCCACTTTAGGTTCAATTTTACGCTTATGTAAGATTAAAAACAACTTGTTGTAGTTTACAAAATTATTTTGTATAACACAAAAAACATGCTTTAAAGTTAATAGGAAAGCCAACCTTTGTTGTCAAAATTGTGTATACTTTAAAAACTTTGCCCTAAATTTATGGGAGGAAATGACACATGTACACGGTTTACCTTAAAGTGGTTTTGTTTTATGGATGATATTAAAATGAATAACTTCTATTTATATCTATTAGGAGAGATAATGATAGGGGCATTGCTAGATATGGATATAGATGTAAAAATTCAATATTATTTATGATTTTGAGATATATAAGTCCAAAATGGAATAGTTGTTGGTGAACAAATATCAATGGATCACTATGGATATATTTTCTTCATTAAAAGGGATTTTTCTAGAAGGATGGACTAAGTTGGAAAGAAGGGAAAATATCACAATTATATGTTAATGTGCATGTGTTTTACATTGAATATTTTTCATTTTAGTAAGAATCTATTTGAAACAATTAACTATATAAGGTTAAAACCTAGATGTTTTGTATCAAATTACTTTTTGTTTCAATGGGAAACTTTTATGGATAATGTGTTTTTCTCGAAATGTGATAGACCCCATTAAAATGGGAGATATATCGAAATGATTCCTATGGTTTAATAAAACAGTTGAGTAGTTTAAAGAAATAGATGCATAAATTCAATGAGCATAGTTTTGAGATATACAAGTCCAAAATGCAATGGTTGTTGGTGAACAAATATCAATGGATCACTATGGATATATCTGCTTCATTAAAATATATTTTTCTAGAAGGAGATCCACTAAGTTGGAAAGAAGGGAAAATATCACAATTATATGTTAATGCATGTGTTTTACATTGAATATTTTTCATTTTATTAAGAATCTATTTGAAACAATTAACTATATAAGGTTAAAACCTATGTTTTGTATCAAATCACTTTTGGTTTCAATGAGAAACTTTTATGGCTAATGTGTCTTTCTCGAAATGTGATAGACCTCATTAAAATGGGAGATATATAGAAATGATTCCTATGGTGTAATAAATAGTTGAGTAGTTTAAAGATATAGATGCATAAATTCTCCTAGCCCAGCTAGGAAGGGAAAGAGCATTAGATTTTGATTCTAAGGAATGAAAGTATGGTATCTAAACAAACAGACACTAGTGCTACTGTTTCATATTAAAAGGCTTAATAAACTAATTGTCACTGCTACTGTTTCATATCAAAAAGCTTAATAAACTAAGTACTTAATTTTAAATGCTACTGTTTCATATCAACTCAAGCTCAGACACTAGTGCTACTGTTTCATATTAAAAGGCTTAATAAACTAATTTTCATTGCTACTGTTTCATTTCAAAAAGCTTAATAAAATTAGAACTTAATTTTCACTGCTATTGTTTCATATCAACTCAAGCTCACAAGCCCACAATTATACATCAAACTTCAACACTTGCATTATATAAGAACTTTCTTATAGACTCAAGACTCAGACTCTTGGAGTGACTGATACTAAGTATGGTATCTAAACAAACAGACACTGGAGTGCTACTGTTTCATATTAAAAGGCTTAATAAACTAATTTTCACTGCTACTGTTTCATATCAAAAAGCTTAATAATCTAAACACTTAATTTTCACTGCTACTATTTCATATCAACTCAAACTCAGACACCAGTGCTACTGTTTCATATTAAAAGGCTTAATAAACTAATTTTCACCGCTACCATTTCATATCAAAAATCTTAATACTGTTTCATATCAAAAAGATTAATAAACTAAGCACTTAATTTTCATTGCTACTATTTCATATCAAATCAAGCTCAGACACCAGTGCTACTGTTTCATATTAAAAGGCTTAATAAACTGATTTTCACCGCTACTGTTTCATATCAAAAAGCTTAATAAACTAAGCACTTAATTTTCATTGCTACTGTTTCATATCAACTCAAGCTCAGAGGCTCACAATTATACATAAAACTTCAACACTTGCATTATATAAGAACTTTCTTACAGACTCAAGACTCAGACTCTTGGAGTGACTGATACTTTAATCACAGAGAGGATCAATTTCGAGAGAGAGGGAATAACATAAACTGTTGTCAGTTATAATTTACTATTCCATAAACTGTTATAATCCATTAGTAGGGAATACCATGCCATTTAGATGGAAATAATAGATTTTGAGAGATTGTCTAATGCTAAAGACTGACATTTTTTATACTCAACATGCACACTATTATTAAATGAACGGATAAGGAGTACTGGTATGTTTCAATAAGCTCTATACAACCCTATCTAACAAGAAGTAACTATTGCACATAAGCTTCTTCTAATATGATCATTGTACTTGCTGAGCTTGATACAATAAGTAAACCCATTAAAGATTTGAACACAAATAGTCATTATAGCTCTGATAAACAGAGAATGTGATATGCCTCATTTACCTAATCATGATATGCTTTATCCAAGATAGTACCCATGCTTATGAACACAAAGGTGATAGAGTCTGAATAGAACATATAGAATAAGCCAGCAGAAAACACAATGAAAAGGACTGTAAACGGACATGATATGAAATGTATTTTTCAGGAAGTGTTTTTTTTAAGATCCAATTTGAAAAAGAAAAATGAGAGTGTCTTCACAGACTTCTCAATGTAATGATTAATAACTCTGTTTTTGAAACATTATTTTGATATCAATGTAATAGGTGAAAATGCAAGTGAAAATTTTGTAAATGATTAGATTTCTATAAGTGATATGCCCTAGTATATAATAAATCATGATATGAATTATCCAATATAGTACCCATGCTTATGCACACAAAGGTGATATAGTCTAAATAGAACGTATAGACTAAGCCAGCGGAAAACACAATGAAAAGGAATGTAAACGGACAGGATATGAAATGTATTTTTCAGGCAGTGTTTTTTTTTAAGATCCAATTTGGAAAATAAAAATGAGAGTGTCTTCACAAACTTCTAAATGTAATGATTAAGAACTCTGTTTTTGACTTCTAAATGTAATGATTAAGAACTTTGTTTTTGAAACAGTATTTTGATATCAATGTAATAGGTGAAAATGCAAGTGAAAATTTTGTAAATGCTTAGATTTCTATAAGTCATATGCCCTGGTATATAATAAATCATGATATGCATTGTACAAGATAGTACCCATGCTTATGAACACAAAGGTGATAGAGTCTGAATATAACGTATAGACTAAGCCAGCGGAAAACACAATGAAAAGGACTGTAAACGGACAGGATATGAAATGTATTTTCCAGGCAGTGTTTTTTTTAAGATCCAATATGGAAAAGAAAAATGAGAGTGTCTTAACATACTTCTAAATGTAATGATTAAGAACTTTGTTTTTGAAACAATATTTTGATATCAATGTAATAGGTGAAAATGCAAGTGAAAATTTTGTAAACGCTTAGATTTATATAAGTGATATGCCCTGGGACATTATATAAACCAGACAATATTTTTCTTGCTGAAAAAAAAAAAGAACGTATAGACTAAGCAGAGACATCCATATCTAATAAGTAATCAGCTTCATATATGGGAATATAACACAGATCGTATTCATAAGATTTCATTAATGTCTCCGTGTATTGATTGGCGAGTGAAGAGAATATGAAAACTTAGTTTTGGGTGAAGATTGTTCGTAATGGAAGCCAACGATGCTATGACCTCATGTGCCGTGTGTCCTAATTCTGTATAAAATCTTTGTAGGGATAATAGGTTCATTGAGACTATTGGGCAACAACACCTGTTATGGTTTAATGGGTAGTATTGTGGTGTTGTTGTGAAGGCCTGCCTGCTAATTAATTATTTAGTTTATAATGACCATAATTTTTTAAACACATGTAATATTAAGATTCATTCATCGCAATTTAAAATATAACAATTGTACATAATTTTTTTAAGCCAAATCACATTGCACATTTTGAATTTTCAAAACATTGAGTTTAATTCTCCTTTGAAATTTACAAAATTTTCAGCTCTGTTGTACAGATGTACAAATACTTACTTGGAAATTCACAGAAAGTCATCGTGGCACAACTCCAAATCACCAAAAGCACAACAGAGTAGCAACAGAGCGCAACAGAAAAAAAAAATCCACAGAGAATCATAAAAGAAATGAACAAATATCAGACGCGCGAGAGAGATGTGAAACCTATAAAATTTCATGGGCGATATATTTATAAAATACGAGTTCGACTGAACTATTTTAAAAGTTCAGCCGAACTAATAGTCCGGCCGAACTAACAGTTCGACCGCACTTTTGTTGCCGGTTTTCCCATCTCCGACCAAAAAATCTATTTTCCCACGTCGTTAGTACGTCGTCAGTACGCTGTTAATGTAAATGGCAGAACGAGTTCAGCCAAACTAATTTCAAAATTTTGGTCGAACTCTCTGATAATTCGACCGAACTTTCTCAAAAGTTCGGCCAAACTATTGAGAAAAAAAGTTCTCCGCCCCTGATTCTCACAAAAGTGTAACCCAACTTCACATTTTCACCCAGTTATAAACAAATAAATAAGCTATGCATCTATTTATCATTGTACATCAAGATATTTAAGGATATAATAAATACTACCTATTTTTATCTCTATGATTACTTGTTTTCTCTTCATCTATGCATGTATGTTGTAAATTGATAGTTAGACTTTATACAATTGTTTGTTTATGTTGAACAATTAGTAACTACTTTACATTGTAATAATTTAGATTACAACATTGGTTTCATTGTCGATTTACTGATTTGGGACACTAAAGAAGATACATGCACACATAAATGTTATTGGAGAATAATACAATAGAGTGGGGAAAAAGAAAGTTAGAGAGTTATATGAAAATTACATAAGAAGAAATTAACTAACCTTTGCACAAGCTAGAGCACAATTCTATACAAAAACCAATGAGAAATTAATTGAGATAATACTACATGAGATTAAGAAATTGCTCAAGAAGAATAATGTATGAACACAAAGAAAGAGTCGAATCATTGTCGAGAGTTGCAAATTATGTCAAACCAAATTTAGATAAGTGGTTTAAATATATTTTAGATATTTTTTAAGAAGAACAAGTTATCAAAATAGGCATTGTAGTTGATAAAGCAAACACATGATTTTACACCCTCTGGCATGAGATATCTTTTCATTCTATAGCAACATTTTTGTACAATTTTTCTATAGAAAATAGAGTCTATTTACTAGGGTCTTACCCTAACCTCCCTACTTTAGGCTACTTGGGGGTTAGTCAGTTGATGTATGCAACCATTCTCTTTGAAGAATGCTCATGGAATAATAATGATAATTATTTAATGTAAAATGGTTTAATTTATAAGACCCATTGGTACCCATTAGCGATGGGGCCACAAGTAGTTAGGATTTTTTATATCGAAAACTTGATTAAAGAGATAGGTGGCTATGTAATGTTTTGATGTGTATTGTTGTATTTCGAGCTTTAGTTAGTGAAAATTTTCCCACATTAAGTCTCAAGTAAATGTTGTTTTCTTTCCTTTGATTATCATAATACAAGGGCATCTTTAACATATTTCATCTTGTTTATCTCTTGTGTCTAATTTTTACAACTATATTCTTTATTTATTTGTTTTTTTTTTAAGTTTAAGGGTTAAGGATCATGGAAGGTGGTATTAGATATCTTTCATGGGCCAACACACCTCTAAATTTTAACGACTTTTTTTTGGCCAAAGAAGTTTTTTAACATCTATAAATAATAAAGGGATATATCCCACCTTGTCACATAGAACCCTTAATCTCCCAAAACATCTAAAGACAAAAACTCCAACCTCCCAACAAATCGTCTAACACCCTATTTATAACTACTCTTCCCATAATTTTTAGTACAATAACAACACATTTGGTTTGTTCTTCTCCATGACCCTTGTTAAGGATAGCTATTTAGTGGATCTCTCCAATCCCCTACAATTAAAGGAAATTCAAATCATTTAGGCATCCCAATCACGGGGTTCATTGCTCTAAGAACCTCATTAATTGTCATATGTTTGCCAACAACAACATCTAAAATAGCTATAACTTATGCTTTTTGAATAAAATATTTCCTTCGTCTTCCTTTACCCCTAATTCCTTACCCCAATAAGACATAATACCCCTTTGATTTCAACCATGAGTAGAGATACATGGTATCATGTTCTCCTCAAAGTCTAAAGGTGAACTACTATCATGGGACCACAACCCATCAATATTACCTTCACTCATAAAATAACTACCCTAGATCCATCTTAACTCTGGATCTAACAAATGTTGACAGGGATCAAATCTCTCTCTTGAAGTGCAAACCTATTTTAGAGTGAAAAGAGATTTGATCCCACTCGACACTTGGTACATGCAAAGTTAAGATGGATCTAGGTTGGTTTAATTATTAGCCTCTAAATAGGCCACATTAAAGAAGATACCATGGGAAAAAACTATGGGTTGGAGAATTTTATGTTTTTTATTTTATTTTATTATATTAATTTTATTTTATTTTAACGGAGTCAAAATCTTAAACATTATAACATCTCTACCATACTATGATGGAGAGCACCTCTCAGTGCAATTACTTTTCAAACTAGGACAAAACCCTCATTTATCCCATCCAACACTAAAAGAACCCCAATCCAATCCCATAGATAGGAAGGAATTTCCCAAAAACCATGTAGAAAAAAATAAGTTGATTGGGGAATTCTCATTAAAAAAACTTACCTAAAAAAGTGCCTTCACTATAAACCTCAAACAATGCTAATGTCTGGTTGCAAACCTACTCAGCGCAAGGGGCCTTCTTGCTTGACTCACTTTCTCATTTTTCATCTCCACTGGAAGCCTTGCTCACCAAAGCCTGACCCTTTGATATATTTCCTAAGCGGATATCAGACCTCAAAACTAGTGTACTCCCAATAACCTCATTCTAAATCTCACCTTCTATCATGCCCAAATATCTCTACTCCCTTTCAATTATCTCTCTTCCAATTGTGTTTGCATCATCACCTCTTCTTAATCTAATGCCACAACCAAAATCCTCCTTTCTCTGATTCCAATACATTCGTTTGAAATTCAATTGGTAGTCATCTACTAGATAGCGATAAGTGTGACATCTATATATCTTAATGGAATACGTTTATAATATGACCTTTAGACATACTAAAAAAATGAGATATCTTTAACATACTATAAAAGATTGAATCTAAACTACTTTATCTACTCTTACACATGAAAACTTCAATTGCTTTTAATTGATAACAATATTAACAATTTAAAACCAAAAACATTTAAGAAAAAAGTGAAAATATATCCTTTACTACCTTTGCAACTAATAATAAATCATTTTAAATAATAATTTTAACCACATTTACAAACTAGTAATAAATCATTTATTTTTATTTTGTATTTTTTCTAAATCACCCATAAAACCAACCTCCATGTAAAAACTTACGATACCATCTTTAATTAAAAAAACAACAAATTATAAAAACTTTAAAAAGGTAAAATTGAAAAATGTATCAAATCATATTGCAAAATATTAAATTTGATATTTGTCACGTGAACCTTCCAATTGAAGTTACACCCCTATATTTTGGGATTGGCTTTTCATATCAATATTTGTTATCGCCAATGCATGTGAGTTGAAAAATGTCCATTACGTGGATTAATATAAATATACTACGTGTCAAAGAAACGTGTTTTAAAATTTTGTAATGTTTCTTTATCCCTATGCTTTTCTTTCTTATGGGGCCCTTGCTAGTGTCGTGGTGACATCACTCCTCTAGGTGCGCCACTTATTGTTGTGATTACGCTATGAACAGTTCCATCCATTCCCAAAGCTGCATCATGGCCCAAACAATTTTTTTTTCAATTTCTCCTTTGTAGGGTAGGGTCCTACACTTTCGAACATATTTCATTACTTGTCGGGTCCTCCACTCACCCCTTTGGCTTAAGCGGATTGCCCAAGATCCAAGATTCAAACATGGGCTCCATTGTGTTGGACTCGGTATAAAGGAGGTTCAAGTACCCTTCCATGAATGCCACATGTGAAATAGAATTATAATTCATGTGTTGGATGAATTCAATGTGGTTAAAGGACCTTGATCTACCCATTCAACAAGATTAAATTCCCGTTTCGAATATGGAATTTAAACACATAATGAATATTAGATGAAAAAATGTACACATTACATAACCTAGCAACACTTACAATAGTGAACGCCATAGATCCAACTTTATCCATGTATACACCATAGATCCAACCTTATCCTCTTCATCCATGTATGTTCACATTATTAATGCCATGTGAATAACCTTGATTGCACATTGTAGATCCACCCTTATCCTCTTGATCCATGTATGTTGACATCATCAATTCCTTGTAAATACTCTTTGTAAATACTCTTGATTGTCCATCTAACTCTTGAGTCGCCCTGATGGCTATTAATATAGTGTTTCTTGGAATTTGTGGCATGTCCATGTAATCTTTATAGTCTATATTGTTGTTTTACTCATATAGCATCCTTATAAACACATTGGTCTGAATCATATTGCTAGTTGAGGTTGCCTTCCTCACATAGGGCCCATATATTTCCACATGGCCTTAAAATATTAAACTATATCTATTAATCAAGGGTTGAGCTCATGATGGGACTTGTGTAACATTGATTGCATAGGGCTTAGGATGGTCCAAAGTCTAGTGAATTAAACATATTTTTAAGACCCATTTAAGAAACCAATAGAGATTGGAATCCTGCACAACATAAAGTATAAAGTTCTCCAAAATCTTATGCTAAAAAATGCTCTCACATGTAAATATGTTACAGGTTGGGTCTAATCAAAGAGTTTTGCAATCCAAAGAATAAAAAGAGCAAACACAAAAAAAATATTAGTATTATTATTCAATTTTAAGGTCAAGCCATACACTAAATTGGTGTATGGACCCCCTTGTTTGTGAGACAAGGGACCTATCTCTGCGCAATGATTTACTACTAAGTCTACGAAGGCATACATACTCTATCCCTCTCTTGTTTTGAACCTGTGACCTCTTAGGAGGAAACACATGCTCTTAACCATTAGGGCCACTCAAGATGTATAAATAGAGCTAAAAAAATCATGTTTGCAATTCATAAACAAGTTTTACTTGAGTCTTGAACTTGTAATTCTTTATTTTTTATTTTTCTGTTCTTTTTAAATATTTATTTCTTATTTTAGAGCCACATTGAGTTTGTTATGATCCTTATACCTTAAAAATGATAAGAAATCATAATTACAGTGTTTTTTGAGAGAGAAACTTCTTTTCAGAATGAACACAATCTACAAGAGAATATTTATGATCGTATGTGTTAGACACCTAATCTACTAAGGATTATGGTGTGGAAGAAGATTATGGTGTGGAAGTTGAGCAGTCACTAGAGTCCAAGAAACCTTGAAATATAAAACCAACAATCATAAAAATGCATAAAAATGTATATCTTTATTGATAAAAATACAACTCACATCTTATCATTCATATATTGTCAACATTTTGACATTCCATGTGCATTTATGATGATATCAAAGTAAGCTAATTCTGACCTGCTCCAATTTGAGCGACTTATGTTGTGGCCTTTCTTTGCTTATTAGTTCTACTGCGTGCCTATTTCATTGTTGTGCCTGTGACACAAAAACCCTCTGCTATCTATGCTATTCTCCACGCTGCCATCTTTGTATTTCCTATGTTACGTGAATTCCCAGCCCACTTGCGATAGCCGATTGGAATGAATGAAAAGTGCATTAAATCTCTGATTTGTGTGCATTATTTATGGTGATTCATACACAACGTTGAATGGAACATTGGCCAAGCGCTAATTCCTTTTATATGCGTTGGTGAATGGTATATTTAAATTTTGTGTTAATTCTGGTTTGGATGTTGGTCAAAACTCCCACATGGATAGTTTTAAATGTTATGTAGCTTGACCGTGGGTCTGTTTCCTATTTGTTGTCTTGGACCCCTGCGTTGAGCTTTAAAGCAACACGTATTGCGCCTCTGCATTGAGAAATGACTGTGAATGGTGCGAATATTTTGTTGATCAAGCTCGTGACCTGCGAAGGCCGTATGGTATAACCCTTTGTGCTTGATTTGAGTGTTGATATGTGCATATATTGTTGTAATGGTGTATACTTGCACCGTCAAAGTCATATATTCATAAACCTTGGTTTATGCTCTCCATAAGTTTGGTCTCCATTCAAATTTATTGAACGCAACTTTGTGGCTCAGTGATACGTTGAAATTGTTGCTCGGTACTTGACTGGATCGTTGTAGCGACAGATTCAGGAGCGACTTTGCTATAGACTCCTAGATGATGGGAGACACGAGACACTGATTCTGCAACAGTTGAGTGGGATACTACAACAACACAAGATTAATATCTTTGGAGGTGAATTTCAGCTTGTCAAGGAACAACGATATTCACCGTGTGGCTGGGCATTTGTTGGGATTCCTGCTCAAAATACCCACGTGACAGTGAAAGCCTTATGTCTACACAATTCAACCATATACGATATATAATATTTTTTATCCAACCACATATCATCACTGCATTTGTTGTGTGTTCCATTTTATGGGTGCAAACTCCATATCAAGCATATATATATATATATGGTTGTGTTGCTCTCTTCTATGTAGAGCATATGAAGGCCGTCATGATATATATTTGTTGGAAAGTGCTTTGAATTTTTTTGGGTTGTGTTGATATTGGTAAGTTGCTTATGCAATTGGTTTATATTTGGTAGCACTTGGTTATCGCTCTGTTTGTGGATGTAAAGAAATGGGAGGTGTCTCGTATCAATTTTGTGGTGTTCTTGATATTTGGGTCTGGCACTACACTTACATTTGGTGATAGTGGTAGCTCTGACACTTCTAATTTCTTTGGGAGTAGAAGTAACCAATAATCGTCAATTCAAATACGTATTTTTAATACATTAGGGAAATTTTGAGGTCTAAAATGGGTCTCTTAAGGAAATAATAAAATAATAAAATAACAGTGTCAATTTAATAGTTAAATTGACAGCGTCAATTTAAGAGTTAAATTGACGCCGTTATTAATTTCAATATTCAAACTAGCCGTTACATTGTTTTAATTAAATAATTAAATTAATAGAACTAACCGTTATGGATTTCAAAGTCAAATTAGTTGTTATTCTAACGGTTTTCTTTGCCTTTTCTACATCTATTTAAACTCAACGACTGATTTAATCTCTCACATAGTCCTGATGATGAACCACAGTGTTTGGTTTGAAACGCGTCGACTTTGTTCATTGTAATGTGATTATTACCGAAAGATTTCTTCATAAAGAATGAGATTTTCAAGAAAAAATCATTATCATTGAACAACTAATGCATTTGTCCTTTGTACCTAAATAACTTAAAGTAAAATATAAATATATATTTATAAATTCTTAATTATATTATATGCTATTAATTAAAATTTATATTATTTAAATTGTATAATAACATGTAATTAATATATTATATAAATATAATATAATATAATAAATGTATAGGGATATGCATTGTTTCTTTCAAGAAATATGAAATGACAATAATATATTTTTATTGAAAAAGTGTGAAATGACATTTATTATGTGTACTTTACTTTGACTTTAAAAATACTTAAAGAAATACCATGGTTAACCATGAGTTTTTATCCACCATTGAGAATGTGACAAGTAAGTACCTTTAACTCAAGCAATGCCACCTCAATTGTTAGGGATGATGTCATCCCCTAAAATGTGATTGGTTCTCATAAAGTGAATTTTGATTCTACATTTTCCTTAGGAGGCCCATTTTAGGCCTCAAAATTCCCCTAATGAAGGTAACATTCCTTTATTTAAACTATTGGAAAATGGCTGATGAAATATTAGAATTAATAAGAAATACGATATTTTTCTATTGTTGAGGACACAATCAAAATCAACAAAATCACTCTTGCTTATATTAAATTATGTCTACAAAATGCACAAGAGAATACATAGATTTTGCAGCTTAAATCACAACTACAATGAGATGAGTTACAACAACATAAACATCATTCTGAATTATTATTATTATTATTATTATTTTTTAATATTATTATTTTAATTTTTAATTTTTAATTTTTAATTTTATCAGAACAATCCCTTACTTGAGATTGAGAAAAACTCCCATAAGTTGCAAAAAACCACTAAAATTAGTGAAAGAGCACATTTGCATGCATATGTTGAAATTCAACCTGCACTACCCAAGCCCATTATCAAACCTTGGGAATAGATTGTCAACAATAGAAATATAACCGGTCTTGGATATGACTAGGATGTGCCCTTTCATATTCTAGACTATTCCAAGCCCATCAAATTTTAGAGTGTTAGATTTGTTTAGGACAAATCGTCATTTTCTCTTCTTCCACCACAATAAATTGTCAAATGCCAACATTGTGATAAGGTTGGCCATGTTAAATATTATTTTTTTGATCTTCACCCTTGTAATCATTGTAGTAAGCACTCTCACCATTAAAAAAAATTCTTCAGAAATAAGCCTCCTACAAGAACAAAGATTCACCTTGGATGGATCACTTCTTGGCAATGGGCTTCAACAACCAAGAATATATTTCGATCATGTCATAGAATTTGTTCTCAAGTATTGAAAGGTCTTGCAGTTTATTTTTCTTCATCTTCTCACCTTGTATATGAGAAGGGGGGAATTGATGGTAATATACAAGCTTTAAAGCCACATTAAGCGAGCTTGAGCCACAACCTGAACCTGCTGCCTGAGCCTACAACCAGATACAACCATACCTAGATTCATAGTTGTATCTAGAGACACAGAAGCCCATGAGCATGATTTTGGTTCGTGGCCTTCCTTAAACCACCAGAGGTTGAGACCTCCCTTTTTAGGTTGAGATTCTACCTTTTTTCCGCAGGTTGAGATCTCCATTTTCCAAGTTGATGGTCTCCCTCTTTAGAAAATTAAAGACACTACCTCTAGCATAATACTAACAAGTTCTTGCCAGATTTGGAATTGTTCTGGGAATTGCATTAAGTGTTCCATATTGAGACCAAAAGATCTTACTTTTCCCAAAATTAGGAACACTTCCTCTAGTAGAAGACATCAAATTCTTCCCAAATTTGGAACTATTCCAGGAACTAAACTAAGCATTCCAATGTTGGTAGTCATCCTTAAACCATCATTGGTTGAGACCTTGAGTTCTCCCTCCCTATATCTTCATTTGAGAGGGCACATCCAACCATTGGCTTCCACTTTTGAACTACAACTCTCTTCTTGGACTCATATCTACTGCTTCAGATTAAGGGGGGAATTTTGAACACCTAATCCATTAAGGATTATGGTGTAGAAGTTGAAAAATCCCTAGAGTCCAAGATACATTGGAACATGAAACCAATGGTCATAATAATGTATATAAATGTATATATTTGTTAATATTGAAAATCACATCTTATCATTCATATCTTGTCCAAATTCCATGTGTACGTTTATCACTATGACTAGGTCTCCTTAGTATATATAGGATACAAAGGGTACAATTATAATAAAATGGGACCATAAGGGGTTCTAGCCTACATAAAAATATGATAATAAAAAATGTAATCACTCAATATCTAGTGCTTAATAAGGTGTTCTTCGGTTAACATGGGACTTATATAGGGCTTGACATGCCCCTCTCCTTCATATAAGTGTTGTCCTCAACACTTGACTATCTGTGGGTGTTTCTACATGAACAATTTATCTTCCCATGTCACTTCTTCCACTTTTAGGTTCTTCTATTTGACGAGGTACTCATTAATTGCTCAAATTATCAACTACTTAGTCCTTGTTTCCAATTTTTTTTATGGTTCTAGTATTATTTTCCCTTCTTCATTAATCTCTAGTAGAATAGTTTAGATTGGGATCTTGTCACCAATTACCTTCTTTAAGAAAGAAACATGGAAGTTTGGATGTACATGTGAAGATGGAGCTAGCTCCAATTTTTAAGTTATAATTCCAATCCTCTGCAACACCTTATAGGGGCCATAATACCTCAAAGCTAATTTATTGTACTTCTTTTTTTTCTTGAGGGACATCTGTTTATACGACTGTAATATCACACATACCCAACCCCCACTTCAAATTCCCTTTCACTGCAATGTTGATATGCTTATTATTTCATCCTCTTTGTGCCATAGCCAAGTTGTCCTTCAATAGTTTGATAACCTCTTTTCCTTCAATAGTTGTATATGGCCCTCTAATACTTGAGCTTTTATAGTCCCTTTCAAGGGTGATGTGATAGATGGAGGAGGATATCCATAAAGTGACATAAATGGTAACATTTTTTATGAAGTATGGAAGTATGTGTTTTACCACCATTCTGCCAAGGGCAACCATTTGACCCATCATGTCTATTTATCAGATGCAAATCAATGTCGATATCGTTTTAAACATTTATTCACAATTTTAGTTTTCCCATCAGATTGAGAATGGTAAGATGAGGTGTGAACGATGATGAATATAGAATTTAGAAAGAAAAAAAACCCTAGCGGAGCTCTGCATCATGCCGACCTCCATGACCTAGGGTTTGATGGTTCTGGTGACAGCTACCCTTGGTAGTCCTTCTCCCACAGTCAGATCTTCGGTAAACTTACACCCGGAGAACCACAGGCTTTCCAATGACCAACTCTAGTGGGGGGGGGGGGCTTGCTCGCCCCCCCCCCCCTACAGGCCAGTCACCAACAGGGATGGTGGCAGGGGCTGAACATGCCAAGCAAAACAACTCTGGACCGTCTCAAGAAAATACAAGGGCGACACCCAAAACGTAGAAGGAAAATACCCAAACCATAGCAAACACGACCACGAAATTTTCCACTTTCATACCAAAAGAAACTAGGAAAAGATTGATTGAACTCCCAGCGCATCGCATAAATGGAAGAATTCAATTCATGAAAGATCATGCATTAATAGGCAAGTTCATGGGCTTCTAGCCCATGGAAAAGGCTCTGAGAGGTTGGATAGCCTTGCAATGGAAACCCAAAGGACACATAGAACTAAAACTGTGTGCAAAGGGCTTCTTTAACATCCTCTTTACTTGCTTTGAAGACAAGGACAAGATCATGGATGGAGGGCCATATTTATTCAACACTGCAAGCCTATACCTAAGACCATGGACTGAACGCTTCAACCCAGACAAATAGGATATAACCTGGGCACTGGTCTAGATCTATCTTTATTCGCTCCCTCAGGACTACTGGGACGAACTCACCCTTCGAGACATAGGCAATGATCTGGGGGAGTTCGTCGAGATTGCAGAAGAAACTAAAATCAACAGGTATGCAGCCTACACACATATCTATGTCTACATGAATCTAGCCGAACCACTCCCAAGTGAGGTAAGTCTTTTGCATGAAGATTTTGAATGGACTTAAACTGTTGCCTATGAACACATTCCTTTCAGATGTAGGAAATGTCATCAACATGGGCATCTCTTCAGAGACTGTCCCCTTAATAGGAAAGAAACAATGGAAAAGAGCGCCAACGAACAGGAAAATGAAGGATTCACGAAGGTAGCAGGTAAAAAAAGACATAACAAGAGAGCTACCCTACAGCAAAACAAAAAATCACCAACTACTAGCAATAGCTTCGCAACCCTTAATCAACTAAGTGAAAATGGAATAGTACCTGTCAATGAGGTAGGAAGCACCTCCACAACACAGGTCCAATCTGCAATGGCTCAACAAAACAAGCTTCCACTGGAGACCTTCTTAAAATCTCCCAATGCCAATACTGAAGTGAAAAACAACCAGATAAAGGGCAAAGAACCAATAATGGAAATGATCCCGGAGGCGATGAAATAAGACCCAGAAAGCATAGATCTGGAAGGATTAGATCTTGTAGGGCTAGAAGAAGCATGCACCAACAAGGGCTACACCTCAATCCCAGAGCAACAAATTGAAAAAATGGAGGAAATATTAGCTAGGGCACAATAGCGCCCCTCTCTGGGTATACAGGGAGGAACGATAATCAACACCCAATACTTCGCAAAAGAGTCCCGAAAAAGAGGAAGGAAAACATCTCTGCAACGAACTATAGAAGTAGGGAAAGAAATGGTGGAATCGAGACGTTTCCCCAAGCTAACTAGATTCTATGCCCTCACCTCCCAATATATCCCATGAAGCTCATCTCATGGAATATCAGAGGGCTCAATAGCCCCACAAAGCACAAGATATTTAAAAAAAAAATTATGGAGGAACACCCTGCAATCTTCTACATGCAAGAAACCAAATGTACCAGTTCCACTCTGGAAACCATCTTCAAAAAGATATGGAAATGGAGCAATACTATAGCGGTTGATGCAAATGGGGCATCTGGAGGACTTGCCATCATCTGGAACCCCCAAATCATCACTTTAGAAAATCTTCAGGCCAATAGGAACTTCATTCAGGGTAACTTCCACCTTGTTGGCATGGACATTCATGGATTGCTCACAAATATCTACGTACCTCAAAATGTGCAACAAAAACTGATGCTTCTGAGCAATCTTGAGGAACTCAACCTTCAACAATCCCATCCCCTCTAACTTATGGGAGGAGATTTCAACATGATTACCAATCTCCAGGAAAAGATGAATATTGCATCTCAAATATGATAGTAATGGATTCAAAGAATTCATCCAAAGTAACAATCTCATAGATCTTCAAACCTCCAACGGAATATTTACATGGAACAACAAAAGAGAAGGCACCCAAAAAATAGCCTCTAGGCTGAATAGATTCCTCATCACAGATGATCTCATCCGCCTAGGAGGGAATCTGGACACTACCATCATCCCAACAGCGGGATCTGATCATTGGCCGATACAACTCCAATGGCTCCACCCAAGTAAGCATGCTCCCAAAACCTTTTGTTTTGAGCATTGCTGGTTCAGGAACCCCGGGTTCAAGGGACTAGTGTCCAACTTGTGGTATTCTATAGAACCCCCTCCAGGAACCAAAATGCTCCAGTTCCAAACAAAACTGAAACTTCTCAAAAGACATTTGAAATTCTGGAACAAAACAACATTTGGAAATATATTCATAGAGCAGAAATACCTGGAGGACAAAATGAAAACTCTGCAATAGAATAACATCCAAAACAGACTCACAGATGAGACATCGCACTAGGAGCATCGTATGAAAACTCAGATGGAGGAAATAAGGAACCAGGAAGAAACCCCCTGGAGGTAAAAATCCTGAATCAAATTTCTCAAAGAGGGGGAAAGAAACACCAAATTCTTCCATCGGTCCACCATACAACACCGTATGCACAAAATAATTACTATCATCAAGAACCAAGCAGGGGAAAGGCTGTAAACGCAAGAAGCCATCATGGAGGAGTTGTACAATCACTTCAGGAACATCCTTAGGGAACCTAACCACCAAAGGTAGGAAGCCATTGGGGAAATCACCCAACACATCCCTAAGCTGATAATAGAAGATCACAATAGGATGATGCTCGCTACGACCACCACTGCTGAAGTGGAATAGGAAGTCTTCCAACTGAAAGTAGGGAAAGCTCGAGGGCCTAATGGATTCACCACTAACTTCTTTCACTACTTCTGGGACATCATCCAAAATAAATTCTGGGAAGTTGTGGAGGAATATAGGTCCACTCATTGGATTTTACTAGCTCTAAATGTAACCTTCATCACTCTGATTCCCAAAGAAGACATAGCTGCCTCTCCTAGTAAGTACCAACCTATATCCCTTTGCAATCTCATTTATAAAATCATCTCCAAAGTCATAGCTAACCGGCTGAAGAAGCTCCTACCCCTCATCATTTCCCTAGAGCAAACAGGGTATGTGGAAGTAAGACAAATTTTGGACGGCATCATCTTAACTCATGAGGTCATTCACTCCCTCGAAACCACCAAAAAACTAGGTATTCTTTTCAAAATTGATCTTTCCAAAGATTTTGATAAACTAAGTTGGGATTACATAAAAAATATCCGTGTAGCTTTTGGATTCAGTCACACCTAAATCAGATGGATCATGAGTCTCATCACCTCTCCCTTTCATTCCATCCTAGTCAATGGTATCCCCTCTGTTAGCCACCTGTAAAATTTGATTATACCAAAAGGTGGCTAAATCTGTTTTGAGCCTTCAAGGAACAATTTTCATTACTAAAAACTATTGGCTCTTGAAGACTCTTGAAGGCCTCATGCTTCTGTCCAGATCCTACACTGCTGTTTACATCTCAAAGGACTCTGAAATCCTGCTCATTTCCAAAGCCAAATACTGCTGCAAGCCCCTTTCTCCCTTTCCTCCTCTTCCAAAACTAACCTCGTTTTCTATTTTCCCCATTTCCCATGAAAACCCCACAATTTCATGTTTCTTCCCTTTCCACTACATAAAAACCCTTGATAAGGTTCTAAGACCCCTTCTTAGCCTTATTGGAATCCCCAAATTCATTCGAAAATCCTGAAAAAACTATGAAAATCACGCTTTTTATATGTTTTGGACTTAAGCCCCCTCGGGTTAAGTCTCTGACCCTTTCCTCCATATACCCCGGCGCTAGAACCAAGCGCTAGCTTTCTAAGCACTTGTCGCGTTTCCTGTGTGCAATTAGCCCCCTTCCTTTAACCCTCTAGTCATATTTTTCTTCACGCGCCCACAGGCCCCGCAGACGGGCGCCTAACCATATTTCATACATATTCCGCCCACAAAATATTAAAATCTTAAGTTATTTTCAAAACTTTGGGTTTTATTATTTCTCTAAGGTTTTAACACCGGTCCGAAGTTCGAGTAACCTCCACTATCAATCTAAATCCACAAATCGGATGGTGTGGAGTCCGTCTACCTGGTGGTCCCCGCCAGCTGTTCACCACTCTAAAAAACTGCGTGGTGTTCATCGCACCGCCTTCGAGCGGAGGGCGTTTTTTTCCCAATCGCCAGCAATTCCATACACTTACTGCCACATGTCGTGGGTAATATTTGCAAAATCGCCGTTCATCGTGCATTAACTTTCGGACGAGGATGCCCAGCGATATTGACCACAACCGTCAAATCTAAACCCGCCCATCCAATGGCTATCGCTCGCTGAATATGCTCAATGTTTAAAATAGGCTATGACATGGCATTCAATCAATCTCCACTGTCGATCTGATCTGGAGATCGACGACCCATATTCCATTGCCCTGATTCGTTGCCCAGTCAACGATTCCCGCTTTGACTTTCAACTTCCGCTCTCGACCGTCGATCTCTGCGCGATCAACGGTTCAGATTCATTCTCCTTTCTGCCTCCTCATTCAATCTCGACCGTCAATCTCTGCGCGATCGACGGCTTGGATTTAATCTTTTTTCCGCCCGCTCTATGATCTCTCCCGATAAATCTCGACCATTGGATGAAGCCATCCAACGGCCATGCTTCATCCACATATCCTCTGCAGCAATAAACCCACATATGTAGGATTTTATAATTGTTTTTCGTTTTTTGCAGGGTTTGAATGATTTCTTTACTACGTCTGAAGAAATTTCGAAGGGTCAGGGTGACGATCCTCCCGCCTTCATTTTACCACAGAAAATCAACTGCAGGGTTTTAATTTCATGTTTCATCGTGCTTTATCGAGCACAAATGCCTTATAAACCCTGCGCAGCCCTGCACAACAACAAGAAAACCAAGAATCAGGCACAATCAAAGAGTATTAGTGCCAAAGACCAAAATCTATCAGAACAAAGGATTAGATACAGTTTTGCGGGGATCACAGCTAAGATGGTTGATCAAAAGCCTAATCCCCAATTAAGAACACGGTTAAAGAAGAAAATCTTAAGTGTTTCATAAGACAGAAAGCCTCCACTGCCACATTTGAGGAAAATTGATTCCTCAGCTACCACAGTGCCACCTGTTCCTCAATGTACTCAATCAGAGGCCGAAGTTATTGATCAAATGAAGATTTTCGCCTCAGCGTAGCCAGAAAGTTACTTCTGCAAGGAAACTTAATGCAAAAGATATCTGCAGAGTAACCCTAGCATCACACAGAGCCTCAAAGGTCAACAAAAGCTCCCACCGAGCTTAATTAATAAGTGTAAATCAATTAATACAGTGAAACACCTGTACAGTTTCTTCATTGAGCCCCCCAAAGGCCAAGAAGACATTAAGTCTGTATTATTTAGTCTTGAGATCTTTTATCATATCTCACCTCCTCATTCTTCTATAAATACTTCAATAGAAAATGAGAGAGGGGTTGGTTGTTGATGTAATTGCTGAACATTGTAATGTAATTGAGCTGAAGACTTCTGATTGTAAATAGTGATTCACTGGCTCTTGGAGCTCTGCTTGTAATAGATAAGTTAGGTTGTGAAAGAGAGATGAATTAACACATTGGACTTGAAGATTGTAACTGGTTTGGAGCATCAATACAAGCTGATTTATGGGATCCTGGTCTATGTTGATGGTGATGTTTTTCTCATTGTGACTTGTGATTTTGTTTCTGTTTTCATTGTGTTTCATATTCTCTTATAAAGAATAGCATGCATAGGGTTAGGGCCTACTGTATATCAGTAACCTTCTCTAACTGAAAATCTTTATATTAATGTTTTCTTCCAACTACGTTATTTAGGAATGATTTAGTTCAGTTTAAGCATAGGAATGCTGGCGTTCCCTCGTCTTATTGTCTTAGCTGAGTATTATTCTTGAATGTTACTTTCAGTATATGTTGTGTGAAGATGAACTGAGGAAGATATGGTGAGCCCTGGTCCCAGTCTTGTCTGCACAACTGTTTGATTGTTTCCCTTATAATGTGTTAAAAGCTGGCTAGTTTCAAAGTACTTACCAGATCTTAGGCCATTCTGTGTTATCTGTGTGAATTTATTGAAAGTAACCAAGTAAAGCAGAGCTAGGAGAGGATTTGTGGTGAGCCCGACCCGCTAGTTTCTACTCCAAAATTTTCCTTCAAGTTTCCCTTTGTTTTTTATATGTTTTCTATTGGAAGTGTATCAAATGCTGGCTAGTTTCAAAGTACTTACCAGATCCTAGTTTGCTTTCATGTCTTTCTTAAGTGCCTGGTCAAAGGCTGGCTAGTTTCAAAGTACTTACCAGATCCTGGGCTGCTCTTTGTTCTTCATTTGTTTATTTCCCCTTCTTGATGTATCATTTCATTCCATAAATCAAACTTTAAAGAGATCCTTAGACATAGATGACTTGCCCCATAGACCACTCTCGAACCCGATTGTTCCAATTAAATCCTCTAATGACTCCATAGCCCAATGGACTAAAACCTACAATTATCTTTAATCTTGGCCGAAGCTTACTCTGTCTTCTTGCAACTTCTCACCTTTGGAACTCTTTGCATTTGGGACTTTTCACCTCAAACAGTAACCATGCTCAACCATCCAAAAACAAAACAAATCCTTGGCCTTCATAACTAGCATAATATCATTACCCTAAACTTCAAAGACAAATCCATCTTTGCACTTATTGGAGAGATCCCTCTCCGAATTCAAGAGGGCTAGATCCTAGAATCCCAAAGTGGTTGAAATGATGTTGCCCCTGCAGTTGGACTTTTGCCAATCTTGCTGATTACAGGGATCCAACATTTCTAGCGACTCCGCTGGGGACAAAAACCTAGGATCATTTTCATTTAAAGCTAAACCATACGACATCAGAGAATTGGTTTATAGATCATCTGCTTTATTAACCAGCTGGAGCCACCAGCAACATTTCTGGCGACTCCACTGGGGACTTTCCCCTTAAAAATTCATACAAACCTTGAGAGTAAAAAGCAGCCTTCTCAAGCACTACCAAGAAATGGTAATCATGATGAAACTGGTTTGAATCAGTGACAAAATAGGTAAACCCTAGGATTCTTATAAGATTTTATCTAACCTTGAAAAATCAACTGGCTTAGCCATAAGAGTAAACTGTCTTTGTCTCATAACCGTAGCTAAGTTGTGAAATAGATTTAGGATATTCTTAGAAACCACACAACTGAAAAATAACTTAGAAAAAACCAAAAATATTTTAGATTTTTAGTAAGACACTTACTCTTACATTTCACTTACCTTTTGTTGTGTTTTACCTATACTCTTAGACAGAGTCTGGAAAGGGCCAGGTAGCTTCTGGATCTCATCCTCTTTCAGGGGTGAAATATCTGGTAAATTCCCTCCCAGTCAATCTCTGGTTAGAGTTTGTTGTGTTTTGGGATATCCTTTAAAAGGGATATTCCACAAGCACTGTGGTGGACAATGTACCTCCTAGAAACACCCTAAACCTTCCACCTGGCGACTCCATAATCCTGAACAGAGCTTAAGACTCCACTGGGAAGAACCCTTATCATTATAATATCATTCAAACTTAGTTAGAGGACTGTAGGATTCGAATTTGTGAAGCAGAATTAGTTAACCTATCAAAGACTGTCATAACTGGTTGAAATTTTCTTGTTTACATTGGGTCTAAAAAACTCAGCATAGTGGCTCCTAGAAAGATTCATACTAGAGCCTATCCTGACCCTGACCCACCTGAGATAGTTGAAAACCCAGAAAGTATCCTTCGGAAGTCTCCTAAGATTAATTTTTCAACTATTTTCAGACCACTTTTAAGAGCTAATTCAGTTCCTGAAAATCTTTCAGCTCTACATCAATCACAAGTTGACTTAGTAAATCCATTTAGAACTAGGTCATTTGGTGATTTAGATCAGTTAGATTCTAAGGCTTCACTTTCATCTCCAGAAACAAGTGAACGTCCTGGTAGTAGAGAAACAACACCACCTGATTTACACTTCCTCCATAACTTAGGTGTCTCTTATCCAAGGTTAGCTCAGCAATCTATCCCTGTTCCATCCACTTATATTCATCCTACATCCACTGTCCAATCCACCCCACTTCAGCCCACTTTACCTTTTGTTAATCCACCTATAAATCCACCTCCACCACATATCATGGCTGCATGGTATGCTCCCTTAGTCCTTCCTGCACCATTAGTTGATCTTCCACAGGAATATCAGTCCAAAATTCCATTATATGATGCTAGCAACGCTACAACAACATCACAACATGTGGATAAGATGAATGACTACTTTGATAGAAATGAAATTGATGATGATTTTGTCAAACTGAGACTATTTGCTCAAAGTCTGGGGGGAGAAGTAAGAAAATGGTTTAAAAGCTTAACCCCCCATAGCATCAATGATCTTCAAACCTTCCATCAAAAATTCTTAAAAAAATGGGAAGTAAAGAAAACCCTCTCCAAGTTCTTTCTGATTACAAGAACCTCCATAGAAACACTGGGGAAAGTGTACAAGCTTATTGTACCAGATTTAACAGTGTTTATAATGCACTTTCCCCAGAACTAAAACCTCCACAGGGCTTAGCTTTAAACAAGTTTCCTGAAGGGTTTGACCCCGAGATGGCCTATCAGCTGAGAGAGAGAGACTTTGCAACTCTTGAAGATATGCAAAGAGGTTCTCTTTCTGTGGAAGTCAAATTAATGGAAAAAAGAGCAAGAATGAAAAATGAAAAGAAAGTGTCTTTCAGAGAGGAAAATACACCTTCCACTTCAAATTCAAAAATGGAGAAAATGATGGAAGAAATGATGAAAGAAATGAGCATAATTAAAAGAGCACAAGCAAGTCAAAATCAAAGTGCTCCTCAAAAAAGAAACCAAAACCAGAATCAAAATTTTAGAAGGAACCAACCTCCAAACAGACCTAGGGAAGATGATCAACAGATCACTCCTCCCTTTCATCAAAACTATGTTGGGAAAAATACTGAGAGGGGGGGGTGTGGGGGGGGAATCAGTATTTAGGGCATACTCAGATATTTTTACTTTTTCATGCTCTAAAACCCATACGCTACTTTACTTGATCAGACTCACGTATATACGCGGATACCCTTCACAAAACTCGCGTATATGCAGAGATCTTAATATGCAATTAATTCATTACTTAGATCCTTGCATTTATTCATTCATCAGATGTTTATATAGCAACAAACATGTGCAGTGATAACAGAGTAAATCATCACTCATAAGAATCACACATGAACACCAGGATTTTAGGTGGAAACCCAAGTCGGGAGAAAACTACCCACGCCGTTGTCTCAAAATTTCTTCAATATTTTATTATAAAAGAAAAGATCTTACAACTATGTGACTTTATGCGACCAGCGACCAAGACGTTGTGCACCCACCGCTATGCTCGTCACACACTGCCTCGTGCAGACAGCGCCCCCGCCCGTTTACCAGCCTCTCCTAGAAGGGAGCTACGACCCCTTGCTCTCGTTTACCAGCCTCACCTGGAAGGGAGCTACAACCCCCTGACTGAAGGTTACAACCCTCAGCACCACCATGGATCACGTTTCATCAATTTTCACACTGGATCCAAAAGCTTTCTTTATAGCACAACTTGCAGGCCACTTTTCATCATATTTCCAGACTGGACCCACTCCATACATTTAAGCTCAATCATACATCAAAATGGATACTTATCAATTCAGACAACCCAGATCAGATAGTAGTAACACAACAGAACAAATCAGACATTTCATACTTCATCCTTCAGCAAACCCTAGTTTTCATACGCGCTTTCCTTTTACTGATCCGGCGTATATACGCGCCTTCATGCATATAAACTCGCGTATACCTCTACACATACTCCAGAACTGATTTCACTACTCATACATGCTTTCGCTTTATAAAACCCGCGTATATACGCGATTCCGCTGTAATAAAATAGTGTATAGATCTTCAATCATTACAGAGCAGCATAATTCTTCAAATCAGATATTCAGTTCAGATTTAACCCTTCACTTCAGACAGATGTTCGCCTCATCTCAGATCTAAACATTCCATAAACAGATCTAGAAGATACAAATACATTTCAGATCTAGATAACCTTCTTCATCATTTTCTTCATAGGTGCATCACAGATTCAGATCTATCATCAAACTGTTACCCTTTCCATTCAGACATACTTCAAAGTGAAGTATTCATTCAAACGCAGACTCATGCACCCTACTTTTTCACAATGATTTTCTTCTCCTTATATAGGTTTACCCTTTTTCAATACCATGAGCCAAAACCACATTACTTCCAATGGTATTCCTGGACGAGATCTCATAGACATACCAGCGCTCAATACAATGGGTCAATACCATGGTAGTAACCCCTGGTTTTACATATTTAGAGCGCATTTTAGCATACGCGAATTGGCACGTACTTTTCCGCGTGCATACGCTACTTCTTCTAGACAAACCCGCGTATGCCTTGAGACACACACTTTTCATCATTGTTCTAACACATACTGAATTCCCTTCATCATTACCTTCTGTACTGATTGTAGATACATCAGATTTACATCATTTGACAAGTTCATCAAGACATATTCCATCAAGGACAACTTCATCAAGTAGGTTTCCATCATCTTCATCAAGTGGGTTCCCATCAAGGACAACACATTGCATCATATTGCCAACAATCTCCCCCTTTGGACTTGATGGCAACCACGATGGTGTTTGATCACCACAACAGATATATACATTAAGCATAACCATTATTCTCCCCTTATTCAAACACCATGTCACTCTCCCCCTTTGAAATCAAGGGCAAAGGGTGGATCAATACCAACACAAGGTTTTTCTCTTCATGTAGACTCCATGCTCCATGTAGATCTGATGTGCACTGAAGTTTCCATGCTCCCCCTGAGTTCATGCTGAATCTTCAAACACATTTTTCAATGAAGTACATGACTCTATGACCTTCCTATCACCAAGGACTCATACTTACATCAAAGATCCAACCAAGTGGATTTACATATGAGACTCAAATACCCAACCAAGTGGGTTTACATAATTTGACTCAACTACCCAACCAAGAGGGTTTACACATTTTGACTCAAGTACCCAACCAAGTGGGTTTACATATTTGATCAAGTCCTTACATGACTGAATATTACAAATTTACATCATAGGTCTCAACATGACCTTTTCATCAAATTACAAATATGACTTTTTATGACCAGTACCAGAAAGACCTCAAGAGAGAGAGATCTTATTTCAGAATCACCATAATGCCAACAATGCATTATACTCAGCAATGCTAATGCTCCCCCTGAAAGAGTGCATCCAAGCATCCTTTCCATATGACCAAGGCTCCTCCTTAGTTTGTGCAACCTGAAACTCTTTCAACAACAAGTTGTCAGCAACAATCTCTGCATGATCTGTCCTTATCTCTGAATCATAAGACTTCCATCTCATCCATGTGTGAAAACAAAGAATACTCTTCAGTAAAAAGCAAACAGGGCTCATCCATAATCTCATCATAAGAAACCATGTATCATGTCATCATCATTTAGATCTGAGAAATAAGCAGATACAACGCCAATAATACAAACATTAGTAGTCAGACTGATGCTCCCCCTGAACCTATGCTCCTGATCTTCAGCTGTCATACAAATTTTCATATCATTAGTGCATACGCGACTGTCTCTATTGTAACTCGCGTGTATATGCGGATTTAGTTCACTGAACCCGCGTATGGAAAGTGACACATTGAAAATTTCACATTCCTTCATCTCCCCCTGAAGTTGTACCTCCTGTATCTGTCTTCTTCACATCAGATGCTCTGTCAGAAATAAACATAACCAGAATAACCAAAACAATCATGGGAATCACCATACATTGCTCCCCCTGTGACGATACATTACTAATCCCTATAATGTATCTCACATCACTCCTGAAATCATTAAGAGAAGTAAGCTTTAGAAGCGGATGACTGCAGTAGGGTCAATATTCCCTACGTTTCTAACCGGTCCTCCTTCTTTTTCCAACTTTGCTTGAACTTTCTTATTGTGTGCTGGAAGTTCTCCAATTTTTCATATCTATTCATCCTGCATTCTTTTTCTACATGTCCATACTTGTTACAAGTATAGCATCTTATGTGACCAGAAAAGTAAGCATAAGGATCATAATGTGTTGTTCTATTCTTCCTTATATTGCAATCAACTGCTTTATGACCATACTTGCTGCATGAAAAACAATATCCCTTGAAGAAACCAGAGTACCTTTTTGTGTAGAATCTGTTTTTTTGTGACTGAAACAATCTGTTTCTGCAATTGGCTGCAACATGCCCATAATTATGACATTTGAAGCATTCAACATTTTTGAATGATTTCCTTTGAGAATTCATGATTGTAGGTTGACCTTTAGTTTCTTTCAACATTTCAGGTTTTGCTTTGACATCCTTTGAATCTTTAGCACTTCCTTGCGAACTAGATTCTCCTTTAACCGTTTCATGAAAACCCAAACCAAGTTTGATAGATGGAGACCTTTGACTACTAAGAATATTGTCTAGAATATTAGTACTATCTTGAAACCTCAAGAGTTTATCCTTTTCTTCTAATTTACCTTTGAGAATGTTTACTTCAATCTCCAATTTTTGGAATTGCTTCATCATGCTTTCTTCAACCCTTTTTCCTTCTTCTACTTGATCATTCAAATTTAAGATCTCTTCTTTCAACCCATTTTCTTGCTCTTCAGAGATTTGTAAAAGTTCTTCATTCTTCTTATTTTATTTTTCTAGATCTTTTTTGAGCGAGATGATTTCTGCTTCACGTCCTTCCCTTTCAAATGATTGTAGAAGTTCTTCATTCTTCTTATTTGATGCTTCAAGGTCTGCTTTCAGAGAGATGATTTCTGCTTCAAGTCCTTCACTGTGATTGGTTACTTTGTCCTGCAGTTTTTGATACATTTCTATCTGTCCCTTCATTGTTTCTATTTGTTCATTCAATCTAGAGATCACATCCTTGAGGATAGATTCCCTCCTTTTAAATTGATCCCAAAAATTACTTTCATAATTGATCTTGAGATTTTCTTCTAGACTTATATTGTTACTTTCACTATCTTTATCATTGCATGCACAAGTGAGTGGATTACAAGAACAACAATCAATACCTGTTTCCTCTTCTTCATTTTTTGCTGCACATGTTTTCTGAGATATCTTATTTTCTTGAGTAGCCTTCTTCTTTTGCTTCTTTGCCATGAGCACTAGCAGATCTTGGTCAGAATCTTCTTCATCTTCACTTGACACTTCATTTGCATAATAACTCTTTCTCTTTTCAAATTGTTTCCCTTTACCATGATTATCTTCATAAGGAAATTTAGCAGCATAATGACCAACTTTTCCACAAGAAAAACACTTGAAGGGAAGCTTACCTTTGAATCTTCCAGTTCCTAGTTGGAGTTTTCTCACAAAATTTGCTTCTTCTTCTTCTGATATATAATTTTATTCCTTGACATCTGCCTTTTCTTTTCCTTTTGCACACACCTTAAAAGCAGCTTCTTTGATTTGAGAGGGACCTCCTTGTCTCATTTCATAAGCAGTCAGAATACCATGTAGTTGAACAATAGTAAGAGTTTGCAGATCTTGCCTTTCTTCAATAGCTGATACTTTTGACTCAAATTTTGAAGTCAGAGATCTTAAGACTTTTTCCACCAGAGTAGTATTGGTTATGGTTTCACCCAAACTTCTCATACGATTTACAATATCATCTAGACGTAAAAAGAAACTGGCAATACTCTCATCACTATGCATCCTTAAATTTTCATATTCAATTCTGAGAGTTTGGAGTTTTGGACTTTTTACCTTTGTATCTCCTTCATAGCTCAGAATGATTTTGTCCCATATTTCTTTTGCTGAATTTAGCTGCATCACTTTAGAAAATTCTGGTTCAGACATGCTTCCTAACAAAACATTGACTGCTTTGGCATTGACTTCATATTTCTTTCTTTCTGCTGCATCAGGTGGAATACTTGTCGGATACTGATAACCTTCTTCCACGATTGCCCATACTTCTGCACCAAGACTTTGCAGATATGCTTTTGTTCGTATCTTCCAGAATAACAGATTACTTCCATTGAATAGAGGTGGCTTTAAAGACAATACTCCTTCATGACTTCCCATTGCGATGGATCTCCTTCAAGCGATCAAGCTTCTGCAGAAGAACCTGCTCTGATACCAATTGTTGGGAAAAATACTGAGGGGGGGGGGGGGGTGAATCAGTATTTAGGGCATACTCAAATATTTTTACTTTTTCATGCTCTAAAACCCATGCCACGTTACTTCATTTGATCGCACTTATATACATGATACCTTCACAAAACTGTTATGGTGATCTTAATATGCAATTAATTCATTATGTAGATCTCGTATTTATTCATTCATCAGATGTTTATATAGCAAATGTACATGTGCAGTAATAACAGAGTAAATCATCACACATAAGCATCACACATGAACACTAGGATTTTAGGTGGAAACCCAAGTCGGGAGAAAACCACTGCTGTCGTTGTCTCAGCCTTCAATATTTTATTATAAAGAAAACATCTTACAACTATGTACTGGCCCAAACTCATACCAGTACGCAGGAACCCACCTATGCTCGTTTACCAGCCTCTCCTGGAAGGGAGCTACGACCCCCTGCTCTCGTTTACTAGCCTCACCTGGAAGGGAGCTACAACCCCCTGACTGAAGGCTACAACCCTCAGCACCACCATGGACCACGTTTCATCAATTTTCACACTGGATCCAAAAGATTTCTTTATAGCACAACTTGCAGGCCACTTTTCATCATATTTTCAGACTGGACCCACTCCATACATTTAAGCTCAATCATACATCAAAATGGATACTTATCAATTCAGACAACCCAGATTAGATAGCAGTAACACAACAGAACAGATCAGACATTTCATACTTCATCCTTCAACAAACCCTAGTTTTCATACGCGCTTTCCTTTTACTGATCCGGCGTATATATGCGCCTTCATGCATATAAACCCGCGTATACCTCTGCACATACTCCAAAACTGATTTCACTACTCATACGTGCTTTCGCTTTATAAAACCCGCGTATATACGCGCTTCCGCTGTAATAAACTAGCGTATAGATCTTCAATCATTAGAGAGCAGCATACTTCTTCAAAGCAGATATTCAGTTCAGATTTAACCCTTCACTTCAGACAGATTTTCGCCTCATCTCAGATCTACACATTCCATAAACAGATCTAGAAGATACAAATACATTTCAGATCTAGATAATCTTCTTCATCATTTTCTTCATAGGTGCATCACAGATTCAGATCTATCATCAAACTGTTACCCTTTCCATTCAGACATACTTCAGAGTGAAGTATTCATTCAAACCCAGACTCATGCCCACCCCTTGCACAATGATTTTCTTCTCCTTATATAGGTTTACCCTTTTTCAATACCATGAGCCAAAACCACATTACTTCCAATGGTATTCCTGGACGGGATCTCATAGACATACCAGCGCTCAATACAATGGGTCAATACCATGGTAGTAACCCCTGGTTTTACATATTTAGAGCGCATTTTAGCATACGCGACTTGGCACGTACTTTTCCGCGTGCATACGCTACTTCTTCTAGACAAACCTGTGTATGCCTTGAGACACACACTTTTCATCATTGTTCTAACACATACTGAATTCCCTTCATCATTACCTTCTGTATTGATTGTAGATACATCAGATTACATCATTTGACAAGTTCATCAAGACATATTCCATCAAGGACAACTTCATCAAGTAGGTTGCCATCATCTTCATCAAGTGGGTTGCCATCAAGGACAACACATTGCATCATATTGCCAACAAACTATGTAAGTGAGGTTGAGGAAATAGATGAGATAATAGAGGATGATGATATTCACATGTTAGGGGTAGACAATGATGAATTTGAGATTCATTACGATAAAAAACAAGGTCTATACACACATTATGATGACAGAAGAGATGATGATGAAAATCATTATCAAGACATGGAAAATGTCATCATAGAGTCTCAAAGAGAATATGACCTTAGAAGAAAAACCAATCAACAAACCCCTAACACCAAAACCTCTGACAAATCTTCACAAAACAACACTACAACCAAGCCTAAAATGGTCAAATCAAAGGACAAAATAGTGGCTGTAAATTCTGGTAATGGTAAAGAGAAAGGCACTCAAAACATTACAACCCAGAGTGCAGACCCTAGCAGTACTGACACTTCAGTTAGTACTCATGTTAAAAATGTTTTATCAAATATAAATAAAACAAATCAACAAACTAATATTGCTAATAGAGTGGTAGCTAGTAAGGCTGAGATAAGTTCTTCAAAGAGTCAAATTCCTTTCAGCCTGGAATAGGAAATCTCAAAGATCAAAATCTCTGTTCCCCTCACTGAGTTAGCTGCCCAACATGTATATAAGACCAAATTTTGAAGGCTTTAAATTTAGAAGAGAATGAGGACACCCTCAATCTTAATGATGATCAACAAGAGCTGATTTTTGGTCCAAAGATTGAAGGTAAATATCAAGAGGGACCTGTGCCTCCCTTCTATGTCAGTTTAAACGTTCATGACAAAATTTTGCACAACGCTATGCATGACTCAGGGGCTTCTCATAATTTGATGCCAAAAGCTGTAATGGAGAGCCTGGGTCTAGAAATCACCAGACCTTATAAAGACCTGTACTCCTTTGATTCGAGCAGAGTAAAATGTTTGGGATTGATCAAAGACCTCTGCGTTAACTTAGCCCAAATTCCAGCCAAATTATTAGTAATGGATATTGTTGTGGCTGATGTACCCCCCAAATATGGAATGTTATTATCAAGATCTTGGGGGGCTAAGTTACAAGGAAATATGCAGATGGACGTGACCTATGCGACTATCCCTGTTTTCAATCAGAATAGAAGACTTTACAGGGAGTCTCATATGCAATACACAGTCACAAGTCAAGACAGACCTCAAAACTCTCCTCTATATTCTGTCAATACAGACCTTGATTCTTTTATTATGTTCAACGATGAAACACTTAGCGAACAAATCACTTTAACATAATTAATGGCCAATAGGGAGGAAGAGAAAGACAACACAGAAGTGTCTAAATAGTTTGTTTCACTTGAAAAATCTAGCAAACAAAGTAAATGTCTTAAATTACAAGTCATGAATTTATTGATCTTAAACCTTAACAGTCAAGAGAACAATCCTCAACTCAATGAAAAATCTGAGGAGTTGAAAGAAATTCAACTAAGTGCTAATATTTAACAACAATCAGATAGCACGATAGTTGAAGAGGACAGTAACCAAAATGAAATCAATGACAATCCTCTGTGGAGTATGTATTTTGATGGGTCGTGCACTAGAACTAACGCTGGTGCAGGTGTCTGGATTTGTAACACTGAAAACAATCATACAAAAACCATTTCCTGCAAATTAAACTTTCAGTGTTCTAACAACATAGAGGAATACGAATCCCTGCTCTTAGGCTTAAGTTTGTTGAAAAAATTAAGAGCCAGAAGGATCAATGTCTATGGGGATTCAGAGTTAGTCATTAGGCAAGTCAATGGGGAATATAATGCAAATCATCCCATACTTAAAGCCTACCGAAACGATGTGATGGACCTTTTAAAAACATTCGAGGAGTCCAAACTGATTTTTGTCCCAAGAAAAAGGAATATTGCTGCCCACAATTTAGCCTTTGCATCTAGGACATGCTTAACGCCATACGAAACAAAAGACTGCACAACTTAGATAAAATTTAGAACAGCCATTCCCGATAATAAGAAATATTGGCAAGTGTTCGAGGAGGACAAACAAATAGAAGACTTCATGCAATTCAAAAATGAATTCGAACTGCACAGTTCAGACTCAGACTATGATACAGACTGCAGTGAAGAAAATTTTCTTGGTGAAGAAGAACCGTCCCCTAAACTTGTTGATATAAATATTTTAACTGGCAAACTTAAAGACAAAAGAGAAATGAATGCCGAAGAGTTAGAAACTCTGCACTCCAAAGATGAAAGTTTTCCAAGTGGTCTAACACCTTTGGAAGAGTTGTTTGATTTTAACGATGTGGCCAAGAAGCCTAAACTGGAACCTGTAGAGACTGAAGTGGAGGAATGCAACATAGGCAGTGAGGAAAAACTGAAAATGATTAAACTGTCTAAAACTTTGCCAGCTCACATTAAACTCAAATACATAGAGCTGTTCAAAGAGTTTTCTGATGTTTTTGCCTGGAGTTACGAAGATCTGAAATCCTACGACACTGAAATAATATAGCACAAAATCCCTCTCAAAGAAAACCAAAAACCATTCAAACAGAAACTGCGCAGAATAAACCTTGTACAACTGCCTTTGGTTGAGAAGGAGATTAAAAAGATGTATGATGCTGGGATTATTGTCCCTATTAGATATTCTGAATGGGTATCTAATCTGGTGTCTGTTAGGAAGAAGACTGGAGAATTCAGGCTTTGTATAGACTTTAGAGACTTAAACAAAGCTTCACTGAAGGACAACTACCCTTTACCCAAAATGGATCATATTTTACAAAGGGTGGTAGGGTCTAGAATAATTTCTTTGCTGGATGCCTATTCAGGGTACAATCAGATCTTAGTTCACCTTGATGATCAATTAAAGACAACCTTTACTACGCCATGGGGCACTTTCATGTATGTGAAAATGCCCTTTGGTCTAATGAATGCTGGAGCAACTTTTTCAAAGAGCCATGGACATAGCATTCTCGGAGGAACTGGGCTCCTTCATCATTATATATCTTGATGATGTCATTGTGTTTTAAAAAACAGATGAAGAGCACTTAGAACATCTAAGAAAATTTTTTGAGAAATGTAGAAAGTTTGGGATATCTTTAAACCCTAAGAAGACACTATTTGGTCTCCAAGAAGGTAAACTTCTTGGGCACATTATTTCGGAAGAGGGTATTAAGATAGATCCAAAGAGGATTGAGGCCATATTGCAAATTTCTCATCCTCGAAACATCAAAGAGTTGCAATCTTTCATTGGGAAGATTAACTTTTTGAGAAGGTTCATCCCCAACTTGGCCGAGCTCCTTAGGAATATAACAAACATGTTGAAGAAGGAGCAAGGGGTGAAATGGACCTTGGAAGCAAAGAACTCTTTTGAGTTGGTGAAACAAGCGCTAACCAAAACATCGGTTCTGATAAGTCCTGATTTCTTAAAGGATTTTTATATCTTCTCATTTGCATCATAACATACTATTGCTGTTTTCCTTCTACAGAAAAATCCACAAGGATAAGAGCAGCCTATTTCATTTTTTAGCAAGGCATTGAGGGATGCCCCTCTGAAGTATAACATTATGGAGAAGCAGGCTTTCGCTTTGGTTAAAGCATTGAAAGAATTCAGGGTATACATCCTTCACTCACACATCATTGCCTTTGTCCCAAATTCAGTTGTTAAAGACATTCTAACACAGGACCCAGATGGTAAGAGAGGTAAGTGGATTGTTGTTATTCTCGAATATGATTTAGAGATAAAACCCACTAAACTGATCAAAGGCCAAGGTCTAGCTAGATTAATGGCTAAATCAAATTGTGAAGTTCTTGATATTAATATGATTAGTGCTTTGAATGACCAAGAAGAATTCTCAACTCCCATTGTTGAAGACCATTTTATGAATTCTCCTTGGTATGCTGATATTGTTTATGTTTTGCTTAATCTGAATACACCTCCTGGTTTGACAAAAGCAAAGGCAAGGTTTTTGAAGCTAAAAGCAGTAAACTATTTCATTATAGATAGATGTATTTATTGGAAAAATGCAAGTGGTATATTGCTTAAATTTTTGCCTGAGTTTGATGCAGAGAAGGTTAAGCAGGAGTTCCATGAAGGAGAGTGCGGAGGTCATTTGTACTGGAAGTCAACAGCCAACAAAATTCTGAGGGCTAGTTTCCATTGGCCTACTCTTTTTCATGATATACACAAGATGATCACTGCCTGCCATAAGTGCCAACTTTTTGAAGGAAAAATAAAGCTGCTATCCCTGCCTCTGCATCCAATCACTGTTGAAGCCCCATTTCAACAATGGGGACTTGACTTCATAGGAGAAATTCACCCCCCATCCTCTGCCCAACATAGGTGGATCCTTACTGTGACAGACTATTTCACTAAGTGGATAGAAGCCATACCTTGTAGGCAGGCCAATGATTCAGTTATCATAAAATTTATGAAGACTAACATTCTCTCCAGATTTGGCTGTCCTACCAAGATCATCACAGATAATGCAGCAGCATTTGGATCAAAGAAAATGGTTGAGTTCTGTCATATATATCAGATAAAATTGGGGCATTCCACGGCCTATTACCCTCAAGGTAATGGACTTGCAGAATCTTCAAACAAAAGCTTAGTGAACATAATCAAGAAATTGATGGAGGACAACAAAAAGTCTTGGCACACAAAGCTGGTTCATGCACTTTGGGCAGACAGATTAACTTTGAAGAAATCTATTGGCATGTCACCTTTCCAGCTTGTGTATGGTACTGATGCAATTTTTCCAAACAACCTTGGTGTACCAGTGATGAAGTTAATTCAAGAGTTGCAGACTGAAGAAAATGACATGATCAGAAGAATAAATCAGAACATTCATCTTCAACAAACCGGAGAGGAAGTGTATAACAAAGCATTGCAGAAACAAGACAACATTAAAAAACTCTTTGACAAAAGAACAAAGGCCAGCAATTTTAAGATTGGGGACAAAGTTTTAAAGTGGGACTCAAGAAGGGAAGACAAGGGAAAGCATGGAAAGTTTGACAATTTATGGCTTGGCCCTTACTCTATTCATTCAGCTGCTGGTAAAAATGCATTTTTTTTATAGGAGTTGGATGGAGTAGAATTGTTTGGGGGTCCTGTCAATGGCAGGATGCTTAAACATTACTTCTCTTGATCCATATTATGTTTTGGAGCCTTTTTATCTTTTTCCATTATAAATATTTCATCCACCATTGCATTTCAAGTTATGAAAAAAAAAAAATACAAAAAAAAAGAGAAAAGAAAGAAAAGAGGGCAGAATGAAAAACAAGAAAGGCATAGCCCCATGCCAAAAAGAAAAAAAAATTATGAAAGTGTGCAAACTCAAATGCCACTCCTGAAAAACACACTTCTAGTTAGTCAAACAACCTAATATTGACTAATTAGCTTTAAATTTTTCTGCTGATAGGATAGTGAATTCGATTTGCCAAACTGTTCAATCTTGGCTTATCAGTAGATAGATTAGGATAGAAATTAGAGGTTCAAACAAATTCAAAACTTGAACCTAAGTTTTCAAAGGTAAATCTGGTTCTAATCAGCTCAAAATCTGAACCAGAGAACAAAGAAGAGACAACTCAAACAAAGTTAAAACAGAGTTGTGAAGAAAAGAGAAGGCCATGATGAGAAACTTTCAGATCTTAAGCCTTCCATTTTGATTTAAATTCCTGCAAAATAAACGTCTACGTGCAGCTTGTTTTTATGCCATAGATCACAGCAAGTCAAACAACTTAATCTTGACTTGACTGTTTTTAAATTTATGTTGTAGAATTTAGAGAATGAAAGTCTAGTGGACAGTTTAATCCCAACAGACAGTAGATTAGGTAGAGAAACATCCGAGCTCAACTGTTTAATCTGAGTTCAGGGAGAAAGAAGGAGTATAATTAGATTAGTTTTATGCTTTCAAAAGAATAAAATGTTGTGAAAAGAGTTTGCCAATCCAAGTGCACTCTGATGAAGAAAAAATGTTAGATCAATAGGATTGGGTAGGTAGAAAGTTGTATTGATGAAGTCCATTATTTTTCATAACTTATATTATTTTTCAGAGCAAAGCAAGATCATCCAGCCAAAAAAGAGCAATCCAATGGATGAGGCACAGGTCAGCCTCCCAGAGAATCCAAGTCTGAATTCTTGATGCCTTCAGGAAGGCACCATCCCCAAGTGGAGCCACTGTTAGCCACCTGTAAAATTTGATTATACCAAAAGGTGGCGAAATCTGTTTTGAGCCTTCAAAGAACAATTTTCATTACTAAAAACTGTTGGCTCTTGAAGACTCTTGAAGGCCTCATGCTTCTATCCAGATCCTACACTGTTGTTTACATCTCAAAAGACTCTGAAATCCTGCTCATTTCCAAAGCCAAATAATGCTGCAAGCCCCTTTCTCCCTTTCCTCCTCTTCCAAAACTAACCTCATTTTCTATTTTCCCCATTTCCCATGAAAACCCCACAATTTCATGTTTCTTCCCTTTCCACTACATTAAAACCCTTGATAAGGTTCTAAGACCCCTTCTTAGCCTTATCGAAATCCCCAAATTCCTTCGAAAATCCTGAAAAAACTATGAAAATCACACTTTTTATGTGTTTTGGACTTAAGCCCCCTCGGTCTAAGTCTCTGACCCTTTCCTCCATATACCCCGGCGCTAGAACCAAGCGCTAGCTTTCTAAGCACTTGTCGCATTTCTCGTGTGCGATTAGCCCCCTTCCTTTAACCCTCTGGTCATATTTTTCTCCACGCGCCCACAGGCCCCGCAGACGGGCGCCTAACCATATTTCATACATATTCCACCCACAAAATATTAAAATCTTAAGTTATTTTCAAAATTTTGGGTTTTATTATTTCTCTAAGGTTTTTCCGCTGGTCCGAAGTTCGAGCAACCTCCATGGTCGATCTAAATCCACAAATCGGATGGTGCAGAGTCCGTCTACCTGGTGGTCCCCGCCAGCTGTTCACCGCTCTAAAAAACCGCGTGGTGTTCATCGCACCACCTTCGAGTGGAGGGCGGTTTTTTCCCAATCGCCAATGATTCCATACACTTACCGCCACGTGTCCTGGGTACTATTTGAAAAACTGCTGTTCATCGCGCATTAACTTTCGGACGAGGATGCCCAGCGATATTGACCACAGCCGTCAGATCTAAACCCGCCCATCCAACGGCTATCGCTTGCCGAATATGCTCGATGTTTAAAACGGGCTACAACGCGACATTCAATCAATCTCCACCGTCGATCTGATCTGCAGATCGACGACCCATATTCCATTGCCCTGATTCGTTGCCCAGTCAACGATTCCCGCTTTGACTTTCAACTTCCGCTCCCGACCGTCGATCTCTGTGCGATCGACGGTTCAGATCCATTCTCCTTTTTGCCTCCTCGTTCAATCTCGACTGTCGATCTTTGCGCGATCGACGGCTCGGATTTAATATTTTTTCTGCCCGTTCTATGATCTCTCCCGATAAATCTCGACCGTTGGATGATGCCATCCAACGACCACGCTTCCTCCACTTATCCTCTGCAGCAATAAACCCACATACGCAGGATTTTATAAATTTTTTTCATTTTTTGCAGGGTTTGAATGATTTCTTTACTACGTCTGAAGAAATTTCGAAGGGTCAGGGTGACGATCCTCCCGCCTTCGGTTTACCACAGAAAATCAACTGCAGGGTTTTAATTTCACGTTTCATCGTGTTTTATCGAGCACATATGCCTTATAAACCCTGCGCAGCCCTGCACAACAGCAAGAAAACCAAGAATCGGGCACAGTCAAAGAGTATTAGTTCCGAAGACCAAAATGTATTAGAACAGAGGATTAGAGACAATTTTTCGGGGATCACGGCTAAGACGGTTTATCAAAAGCCTAATCCCGATTAAGAACACAGTTAAAGAATAAAATATTAAGTGTTTCATCAGACAGAAAGCCTCTACCGCCACATTTGAGGCAAATTGATTCCTTAGCTACCACAGTGCCACCTGTTCCTCAAAGTACTCAATCAGAGGCCGAAGTTATTGATCAAATGAATATTTTCACCTCAGCGCAACCAGAAAGTTACTTCTGCAAGGAAACTTAATGCAAAAGATATCTGCAGAGTAACCCTAGCATCACACAGAGCCTCAAAGGTAAACAAAAGCTCCCACCGAGCTTAATTCATAAGTGTAAATCAATTAATACAGTGAAACACATGTACAATTTCTTCATTGAGCCCCCCAAAGGCCAAGAAGACATTAAGTCTGTATTAATTAGTCTTGAGATCTTTTATCAGATCTCACCTCCTCATTCTTCTATACATAATTCAGTAGAAAATGAGAGAGGGGTTGGTTGTTGATGTAATTGCTGGACATTGTAATGTAATTGAGCTAAAGACTTCTGATTGTAAATAGTGATTCACTGGCTCTTGGAGCTCTGCTTGTAACAGATAAGTTAGGTTGTGAAAGAGAGATGAATTAACACACTGGACTTGAAGATTGTAACTGGTTTGGAGCATCAATACAAGCTGATTTATGGGATCTTGGTCTATGTTGACGGTGATGTTTTTCTCATTGTGACTTGTGATTTTGTTTCTGTTTTCATTGTGTTTCATATTCTCTTATAAAGAACAACATGCATAGGGTTAGGACCTACTGTATATCAGTAACCTTCTCTGACTGAAAATCTTTATATTAATTTTTTATTCCAACTGCGTTATTCAGGAATGATTTAATTCAGTTTAAGCATAGGAATGCTGGTGTTCCCTCGTCTTATTGTCTTAGCTGAGTATTATTCTTGAATGTTACTTTCAGTATATGTTGTGTGAAGATGAACTGGGGAAGATATGGTGAGCCCTGGTCCCAGTCTTGTCTGCACAACTGTTTGATTGTTTCCCTTATAATGTGTTAAAAGCTGGCTAGTTTCAAAGTACTTACCAGATCTTAGGCCATTCTGTGTTATCTGTGTGAATTTCTTGAAAGTAACCAAGTAAAGCAGAGCTAGGAGAGGATTTGTGGTGAGCTCGGCCCGCTAGTTTCTACTCCAAAAGTTGCCTCGAGTTTCCCTTTGTTTTTTATATGTTTTCTATTGGAAGTGTATCAAAGGCTGGCTAGTTTCAAAGTACTTACCAGACCCTAGTTTGCTTTCATGTCTTTCTTAAGTGCCTGGTCAAAGGCTGGCTAGTTTCAAAGTACTTACCAGTTCCTAGGCTGCTCTTTGTTCTTCATCTGTTTATTTCCCCTTCTTGATGTATCATTTCATTCCATAAATCAAACTTTAAAGAGATCCTTAGACATATATGACTTGCCCCATAGACCACTCTCGAACCTGATTGTTTCAATTAAATCCTCTTATGACTCCATAGCCCAATGGACTAAAACCTGCAATTATCTTTCATCTTGGCCGAATCTTAGTCTGTCTGCTTGTAACTTCTCACCTTTGGAACTCTTTGCATTTGGGACTTTTCACCTCAAACAGTAATCATACTCAACCTTCCAAAAAAAAAACAAACCCTTGGCCTTCATAACTAGCCTAATATCATTACCCTAAACTTCAAAGACAAATCCATCTTTTCACTTATTGGAGAGATCCCTCTCCGGATTCAGGAGGGCTAGATCCTAGAATCCCAAAGTGGTTGAAATGATGTTGCCCCTGCGGTCGGACTTTTTCCAATCTTGCTGATTACAGGGATCCAACACCCTCTGCCACCTTCAATCCCTCTAGAGGAATAAGACAAGGGGATTCAATTTCTCCCTTCATCTTCATCATCATGGCTGAAGGCTTGGGCCGCATGATCAAAAAATCTATTCAGACAGGAGCGCTGTTGGGTTTACCTCTCCATAACCTACCCCCAACCTCTCATCAACAATTTGTGAACGAAAACTTGATCATGGCGTACCCTTCTGTCTAGGAATCCCGCACCCTCAAATCTGTTCTCGACTCATACTCTAAAGCTTCAGGGATAGATATCAACCAGGAAAAATCACAGATTTTTTTCTTCCATATCCCCCCTCTAACCCAACGCAATATTTCTCGCATCCTCGGCTTCACCATTGCCTCTCTACCCTCCAAATACTTGGGAGCTTTGCTCACTATCTCTTCCATCAATAAATCCTCCTAGAGAGCTTTGCTAGACAAAATGGAAACCTGCCTCTCCAACTGGACTCACCGTACTCTCAACCTAGCTAGCCATCTGGTCCTCATCAAGTATGTCTTGCAATCTCTTCCCATTTACCTCTTCTCAGTTCTTGCTTCTCCCAAATGGTTCCTTAAAGCTATGCGTACCCTGCAACGGTGATTCCTCTGGGGAGGTACAAATAGCAAGAACAAATAGGCCTTAGTTAACTGGAAAGATGTGTGCACCAGAAAAAATTAGGGAGGTCTAAGTCTTCGTGATCCTGAACACAACAACAACATAATGGGAGCTAGCATCTGGTGGAAATGGGTCTCCAATCCCAATACCCCCTAGGCCAACTTATGGATGGCCAAGTATGTGCAACACTGGCCAAAGGAGGATCTCATTAGATACAACTTAGATTTTCCAGGCTCCCAAATCTGGAAAGCAACAAGTCATCAAAAGGGTATTATTCAAAACCACAGATTCTAGGAGCTGCAAGATGGAAACCATGCTAGATTCTAGGAGGATTCCTGGCAACAAATGCCAAGCCTCTCCTCCATCTTCTGTAGACCTCTATGGAATGCTACTCTCCAAAATCGACAACAATAGAAGGCTCATGACTTCTGGACGGAAGATATCTCTTAGGGATATAGGCAATGGATACACACCAGAAGATGGCAAAACAACTAGAACAATGAAAGCCATACTAACATCTGGGAGGAGATATGCACAAAGAGAAAAATCTAGATCAAAACAGGGCCTGACATCCTCTGCTGGGGGCACATGCCAAGTGGCACTTACTCAACCAGGGAAGCCTACCATCTCCTCCATCAGTAGGATCCAAGACTTGTCAACAACATCTGGAAAATGATCTGGAAGGCTAATTTATGGCCCAAAATAGCCTCTTTCCTGTGGCTGCTCAGTAAACGATGCATACTCACATGGGAGAATCCATTGAAACACAGGTTTGAAGGGCCCTCCAGATGTCCCCTCTGTCAGGACAACTTGGAAACCATCGACCACTTGTTAGATCAATGTCCGTATGCCATCTCCCTATGGGACATAATTGTTGTCCTTTATCGACGATCCAACCATGCTAGAGGCAACATCATTCAAACAATCAGCAATTGGGCAGACAATCCTTTTAACAATAACCTGCTGAACAGATTATGGCAAATCACTCCAGACATCCTCATATGGAATATCTGGAAGGAGCGAAATAGTTGCATATTCAAGGACAATGCTTCTACACCTGATCAACTTTGGGACATGATTCAAAGCAACCTCACTAAAAATCTGGCTTTAAATGCATGAAGTAAGGAGGACTTACCCATCGAGGCAGCTGAATGCCAAATTTGGAACAACTGGAAAATGAGTCTCAACACTCCCATGGAAATCACTCCTAGAAGCAAAGGAAGATCTCCGGCCCCGGACACTTGGTCGCCTCCCCTCACGGGATTCTTCAAATACAATTTTTATGGGGCTTCTAAAGGTAACCCTAGAACTGCAGGTTTTGGAGGAGTCATCAGGAACACTAAGGGAGATCCTCTCAGAATATACTATGGGAACATTGCATGGGATAGTAACAACTCCGTTGAGCTGGAAGGAATGATATAGAGTATTCAAATCGCCATAGACTTCCATTACTTCCATCTAGAAGTGGAAGGGACTCGCAAATAATAACCATGACAGCCACCCGTATCCTTCAAGGTACTCCATCTTCGAAAGTCTCCAACTATTGGAGACTTGCTTATAAGCTCAAGACACTGGAACTTCTGCTTCATAATCATAGAGCCATCACTTTCAGTCATGTGCGCAGAAAAGCCAATGTCATGGTAGACCAACTTGCTAACAAAGGGGTGGAAAGAAACTATGCTATGCACCATTCCACCCTTGAGCAGAATGAAGATGAGGCACTGAAAGATAGCTGTCTCACCCTCATTCAGAAAGACCAGCTTACCCTGGATGCGGGTGACACACTTGACATGGGTGAACAACAACTCCTAACTCATATGAACTGTGGAAATATTCAATGCAAATCCCCACCTCCAGTGGATCCAATTACCGTTAATTCCTCGCATGCTCCTCACAAAAACATAGATCACGCATATCATCCAGGCCTGGTATCACCTGAACCTGACCATCACCTCACCCTTACTGCCATTAATATCCATGATGCACAAATTTCCATGCAACCATGCCTACCCCTCTGCGCCTGCTCATCTGCTTGAGCTCCACACGCAGTACTGAGCAAAGATCATTCATTGCCTCTTTGAAAAACCTCATCCGCAATCCTATATATCCTCCCTATTTTGGCTCCTTCCCTCCCTCATCCACTCTACACTGCATTCAGCTCTCCTCCTTCTGAGTGGAGCTGTGCAGCCCCCCTCTACCTGGTGCATTGCATCCTGTGCACCTATTCCCTAGCCTTTGCAACTTCTCCTGCCCCTGTGTTTCCCTCGCCACCCCTCCCAAGGGTGCAATGGCACCGAGGCTGCACCAACGCACTATTCGTGGTGGAAAACATAGGGCTCTTCCGGGTCACTATCACTGTGGCAAGGATAATTGCCTTGAATGGATTGAAGGCTCCTCGTCAAGCTCCCCAGTCAGCCATCATTCAGTTCCAGAACAATGCACAGACTCCTCCAGGTGCCCTGCGCAAAGGGGAAGTAGAGGCGCGAGGAGGCCCACCTCCACTCCCAAAGCTCCCTCTCCGCAGAGAATTCCGGCACCCCCAAACAGTCTTGCATAGGCTGATGAAGATACAAACATTTGGATAATGGATTCCGACGGTGTTTGGATGAAGGTTCCTGAAGGAGAAGATCTGGAATCCCCCATCCTCTGCACTTCCTGAAGTGGAAGCTGCAATGGAAGTGGTTTTTGCGTAGGCCCCTTCCTGTCCCATCTTCGAGGATACTCCCCACCGTAGTGATGATGAGGATGAATAATGTCTGTGCAACTGTTCATTTTTTTTTTGTCAAATGTGCCCGTTGGGCTTTACTGCTATGTCCTACTCTTTTTCTCCTAAATTTATCAGCGCTACTACGCACAATGTAATGCATGCTTTCAAGTTTTGTCTGGGCCAACCCCCTCCCCCGCAGCAGCCCAGAAATAGTGTAACAAAGGCAAGGATTGGTTAAGCACAACTTACCAACCCTGCCTGTAAACTATGTAATTTTATGTTTTTGAAATTAATATATTAGCATAACTTACAAAAAAAAAAAAGATGAGGTGTGAGCCAATTAGGTACCCAAACAAGAAAATAATTCAATCCAAATATTTCTACTGAAAATCGAATCTTTGTCACTTAAAATAATCTTTCGTATTCCATGTATCTTTTGGAATGTTTCCATGAATGCTTCTGATCTGAATTTGATTGTTCTTTATTGCTGTGCTAATACCAGTTTCATATTTATAATAAAATTTCTTGTGTTTGCTTCTTGTATAAGGGTTTATAGATGTGCGTATGATTGTTAAACAAACAAACTTGTGGAGATTAAGTTGATTTCATGAACATAAAAGCATGGAAACTAAATGTCGAACAACAACATATAAAAATACAATAAATCATGACAACTGAATCAATAACACATTGTTTTGATGAAGGAGTTCACCCCTCTTGGACTACATCTCCTTGGTCCAGCTTCCATGGCATGGGCCTTTGTATTAGCTTCAATTGTGCAAAAATTTTGTTTATAGTATCCTGTTTCCTTTGCAACCTACTCCAATGGCTCCAAAACATCAAAATATACCAAGAATGACCCTTCCTAAGCCAAAATTGGTCGAAAATTGGCTTAGTTATGGAAAAAAAATTTTCCAGGTACTATTTCTCCTCCAAATCTGGAAAAAATCTAGCTAACCCTGCTAAATTTAGAAAATACGCCTAAAAATGCGCCTTTGCCAAGTTGAACTTGAGTTTAATAGTGGATTAACTAACAGTTAATGATGACTTAGTTGGATAAGCGCACGTCATTAACTGCACGTTATATAAACTTAATGAGGGCGGATTAGATTAACGTTAATCTCATATTAGCAGTTAATAAAGCATGCTTTTGTTTCATAATTCCACCAGTTGTCAAGCTCTTGTGCCATGGTTTCAGCGTTGAGATCACATAGGAGGGGGCTGGCCCCTTTTGGACCCCTGTTGATAACGCTGATAAAATTTAAATATAAGTCGCAAGCCATATGGGTTAAGTACCATCGGATGGAAGAATGGTAAGGCGAATGCATAGCGTGAGGGTGGTCATGGATTCGACCTTGACCCCCACAGTATATTTTTGATACACCATGCAATCCTTAACCATAGTTGAAACTTTGATAATAACATTAATGTATCCTCCCGCCAAGGTTAGAGCTTGTCTACTATAAATAGTGGCTTCACCAGTGTAGATAGCCTTCTGCTTAGTTTAGATCCTCCGCCACATATAGTTAGCCTGTGTGCCATATGTAATGTTCATATACCATACCTACACTATATAGTCTGTCCATCCCGCCAGTTTAGAGTCTGTACCATATATAATGTCTAATGTTTAGATCTTAGGTCCATAAATAATATATATAACCCATAATATGTTTGGCCGCCAATCAATCAGAACTATGGTATATAAAAATGAATTCCAAATTATCCAAGGTTGGATGGGTCCACACCAGAGGGGGAACATGGCGGCCTCTGGCTGCACCACGTTTCCAGCTCTAGTTGGACTACTCCAACCTAAAAAATTCTCATTCAACCTTAGAATTAGATGTCAACAAAATTTCACTTCCAATGTTCACTCGAGAATCTGACTACGACACTTGTCACAGTGTCACTAGGATAAAATTGGAGAATATTACCTAGATATACTTGGAGTGCTGACTGGACTGCCATGTCATTAGTCTATCACTGTTCTGCTCATTTTTTACCAGTTTGGGAAAATGAATAGCAGGTCATAACTTCTTCATCCGGAGTCAGATTTTGATGAAACAAATTGCACCGGAATCCTGGCGAAGAGCTCTACACGAGCGTTCTAGTTTGAATCATTTTTGAGCACTTTCATTTTTGAGCTAAATACTGAGCCTCTGATCATTCCTCCCCACTAGAAGCCTTTTGGACCCCAAAAGATATTATCAATTGTTTAGTAGGTGAGGGTACAAATCCCTCACCCTTTCAATCTCCATCGATTTGGCCTTGGAAGGATTTTGTCCCTTGAGTCCCACTCTAAGGTATTCGACATTCCCTCTCCTTAAAATTTTGGTTCTTCTGTCAAGTATGATATCTTGCCAAAGTTCATCAGGATATTTTGGCGAGAAATCATCTATTGATGGCAACTGGACATGCTCTCCTTGATCATCAATCAAAGGATGCTCAAACAACCTCAAATTCTCAACATTAATGACAAAATATATTTGCATGTAAGGAGGCAAGTCTAGCTTAAATGCATTGCTACCAATCTTTTCCAGAATTTTAAATGGACCATAACAGATTGGCTTAATATTTTTACCTTCCACTTGCAATATTTCTTTGTTGATATATAACAAAAATTCATCTCCAACCTGGAATTTGTGATCAACACAGTGTTTATCATGCCTTGCCTTGTAACTTCTTTGACTCTTTTCAAGTTGTTCTTGCACTGTGTGATGTACCAACTGAATTTTCTCAATGAACTTCCTTGCCTTATTTATGTCACTATGACCATTTATAGTGACATATTTCTCAAATATGAAGTCCAAAGGAGATCTTGGAAAGTACCCAAGACATGCCTGAAATGGAAATGTGTTTGTGGAAGAATTATTTGCCCTATTGTATGCATGTTGAATGTAATGCAACTGTTCATCCTACAACTTGGAATGTTTTCTAAAATAACCTCTAAGAAGATGAATGATTTTCCTTTTAACCACCTCGGTCTGACCATCTGTTTGCGGATGAAAGACTGTACTCTTATTCAACTTTGTGTCCATCATGTCCCACAATTTTGACCAAAAATTACCAACAAACCGGGAATCTTGATCACTTACACTAGAAGTAGGAAGACCAAAAGTAAGCCATACATTTTGAAATAAAAGATGAGTTGTTTATTCAGCTGTAATTTGTTTTTTACATGGCATCAAAAGACACATTTTTTTGAACCTATCTACAACAACATACAAGTAATCATGACCTTTCCTTTACATTGGAAGACCTCCTACAAAATCCATTGAGATACTCTCCCAAGGATGTGAAGGAACCGGAAGTGGAGTGTACAATCCAAGTTTCCTATTACTAGGCTTACTTATTGCACACAAAGAACATCCTCTAATAAAACAAGATACACTATCAATCATGCGTGGCCAATAATAATACCTTTGGAGATTCACTACTATCTTGCCTACACTGAAATGTCCATCAATAAATGAAGTGTGAGCCTCCCTTATGATATTCTTTCTTTCTCCCTGTGTAATACATAACTTGCCCAAGTGATACAAAAAATTGTTATGCACATGATAATCTAACCCTTCAATTTGGTTTCTTTGACTCAAGCTTTCATACACATCTTGAAAATCACTATCATATGCATATTGTTCAATGTAACTTTCATGCATAACTGAATTGTGCTTGAGTATAATAGATGAATTTACAATAGGCCTAGAGATCATATCAACTACCTTATTGTAGATTCCCTTTGTATACCTAATAACCAAATGAAATTGTTGTAGAAATCCCATCCATCTGAAATTTCTTGATTGTTGCAAATTTGAGTATTTGTTAGACTGAATGGCATAACTAACCATTCAAACAATCCTTGTCTAGTTTTAAATTCAGTTTTCCAAATGTCCTCCTCAGCTATTATAACTTGACGATAACCACTTCGTGAGTCTAGCTTAGTGAGATAATTTTCATACCTTCACTGATCAAGAAAACCATCAATACATGAGAGTGGAAAGTGATTATTTACCGTGATTTTATTCAGTGCACAGAAATCTATGCACATGCGCCAAGTATTGTCCTTCTTTGGTACCAAAATAATCGGTGAACCACATGGCGAAGTAGATGGGCATATGATACCTTTGTTAAAAAATTCTTGGATTTTCTTCTTGATTTCCAAACTCTCCATAATTGACATGTGATACATACCAATGTTTGGAAGTGGAACATCCTGCTGCAGCTGAATCTCATGCTGAATTCCCCTCTTGGGAGGTAACCCACTTGGTTCTTGAAACATCTCGCCATGCTGACTTACCACATCAAAAAAATTATATATATATATATTTTTAACTGAAATGGTTAGAATTTTATTTATTGTAAAAATCAGGTTGGGTCGAGGCCAAAACAACCTTCATTACATGACTTCTGACATGTCCCTAATGCAAGCTGAAATTCTTTTCACGGGATACAAGTTTGTGCTGGAGCTTCATCATTTATGCTGAGATATCCATGAGCTAGAAGGAAGCCTTTATTGGCGTAATTGTCGGCCTCCTTGTTTGAATCAGGGAAAATTTTAAGGAAGGGAAATTATTTTGAAGTTTAAAAGATTGGCGAATCTCACTAGTCCCTAATATGAAAACTATAAAATGTTTATTGATATATTTGTCAAAATATTCAAATTTATAATGATTTTCTATATACTCTCTATATAATGTTGGCGATTTTTAAGTTAAAATAATTTTATATTGTAAAATTTGGGCGAATCAAATTTATAAAAAAATGGAAGTTGGCGAATCTTTTTTTTGGAAAAAACATGGAAAATTAGCCCACCTGTGAATATTAGCCCCTAAAATTTTCCATGGTTTGAATCTCTAAGGATATGGAAGCATTTGAAGGAAGTGAATTATTGAAGTAAATTTTGAAGCCTTTGAAGGCTCTTGTTTAGGACAACATCATTAAACTGATATTTCATGTGTATTTTTTTTATCAAAATTTCAGAGTCTCTAAATGCTTGTAGCTCTCTGATTCCTCTTTCTTTGGCGATTTGACAGGCTTTTAACAAACTCAAAATTTTGGCTTGATTGTTGGTTTGCTGTCCTAATCCCCAACTGTAGGTCTCTCTAAAGAGTTCGTCCTGGGAGTAAATGAGACCTCTAGCACTTGCAATCCCGGGGTTTCCTTTAGAGGCACCGTCGAAGAAGACCATCATTGTTCCTTGCTTCCTCCACCAGCTCTGGAAGATTTCATCCTTGTCTCTTAGTCTCCATTCGGGATTGTGGAGTGGTCTAGTAGAACTTTGATTCCTATGTCGAAAGACAAAGGTCCCGAACCATTTCTTTTCCTATGGCAGTAATCTAGTTTTAGGTTTGAGGGATTGATTGCTCAAAGTTTCAACTAGGAGGCCTTTTGCTTTAGCGGCTACTATGGACGGGGTGCAAGATATGTTATTGAAGATCTGTTCATTCCCGTCTAGCCACAGTTTTTAGCATACAAACTTGGGGATGGTGATCCATACCTGGTCCCAAAGGGACTAGTTGAAGATGGTCGAAAGGTAGCGGTCCTTCCATGTTGAGAAGAGGTCTAATACAATGATTTTAGAAGGGACTGGGGTATTTAGGCCCTGAAGAGTGAGGGTCTAGACTTTGAATGCGAAAGGAAAGTCTAAAAAAAGATGGTCAATGGTTTCAGGAGCTTTTTTACATAGAGCACATCTGTGTGGACCAACAAAGTTTCTTTTCATGAGGCTTTCTCTTGTCAGGATTTTTTTATGCATTACTCTCCAAAAGAAGAAATTTATTTTTGGTAGAGCCATTGAGTCCCAAACCTGAGTCTAGAAGCTGGAAGGATGTGAAATTTTTCGATGGGGTTGAAGAGTTGCGTATCCCTTGGCGGAGGAGTAGATATTGAAGGGTCCCCATCCGCATGAGTCTTTAGAAAACTTGTGCACTGGTACTACATCTTTAAGCTCTGTTTGAGCATGTCTACATGTTGTAATAGACACTCTGTAATATCATTTAATCTCCATGCTGTCCAATTTCCTCCCTTGTCCCATTCCAAGATGTCAAAGACTCTTTTGATACCTCTCTCCTTCAGCAAAGTGCAAATTTCTGTAATATCTATATTGTTTACAATTGGCGCATGCCCCATGATCCTGTCAGTCTAAAGTTTCACTTTTTTTCCGCTCCCTAGAATTCGATAAAGGTGTTGAAGGAAGAACGAAATGCATTTTTTGCATAGAATCCATAACATCATGCTTCTTTTGGTGTTTTCATCCTTCATATGCCTTAGCGCTGCTCCTTGGAGGTATTTGAACTTGAGCGTGTGTCAAGTTGGATGATTGGGATCATTATACATTTGCCACAAAATATTACAGTCGAGAGCAGTAATTTTTTTTTTCTTGTTTAGACTAATCCTAATTTTTTCCATTTTTTCTCCTCCCATGCCACCCACGGGTTTCGAACCGGTGACCTTACAGAACGGAGTGCCTTAACAGTGCACCCCATCACCGACTGTTCTACACCACGTGGGCTCAGTCGAGAGCAGTATTAGCGTGTGTCGGATCCCTTATTTGCAGCCCACCATTGCACAATGGTTTTATGACGGTGTCCCATTTTACCAGATGAAGCTTGGGTTGGTTTCCTTTGCCACCATGCCACAGAAAATCACAGTAATTTGTTGATCTATCCAGAGATAGATTTCGGGGCCAGCAAAAAGGAGGCTTGATAGATCGGTAGCGAGGAGAGCATTGATTTAATCAATATGAGCTTTCCTCCATGCGTAAGCCACTGCATCCCTAGAATTTGATTTTAGATTTAATTTTATTCAACACTCCCTCCCACAGCGAGCTCCTGTTGATACCCAAAGTTAATGGTAGCCCGAGGTAATTTATTTTATCCCATTTGGAGTAGCCTTTGAATCCCAAAATGCAAGAAACTTTTTGGGTATCTATCTCTTCAACATTCCAGCTGTAAACTACACTTTTTCTTTTATTTATCAAGGCTCCTAAAACTCTACAATATGCTTGAAGGGTGACCTTATAAGTTGAGGCTATTTTTCAAGAAGCCCCTCTTAGCATGAGGGAATCATCAGCGAATAAAGTGTGATTAATAGGTTCCTTCTCCATTATTCGCAAACCAGGAGCGTTCCCAGTTGATTTTTCCAGCTCAAGTTTTCTGCTTAGTGTATCTTCTAGGAGAATATACAGAAAGGGAGAGAGGGGGCATCCTTGCCTCAATCCTCTCAGGGCTTGAAAGAAACTGGATGGCCTCCCATTTACTAGAGGGGCTATCTAAGGCCTATTGGTGCATGCTTTTATCAAGTTTACAAACTCTTGCGAGAATCCAAAAGAAAAAAGGGCTTTATAGAGAAAGGACAAGTTTACTCGATCGAAGGCATTAGCCATATCTAGCTTGACCAGCATGCCTTTCTATTTTCTTAAGTTGCTGGAGTGCATAGTTTCCTGTACTTGGATAACATTATCCAATATATGTCTTCCTTTAACGAAACCCCCTTGCGAGGTGGAGGCGAGACTTCTGAGTAGTGGCTTAATTCTGTTTCCAAGGAGTTTTTCTATAATCTTGTATGCGGCATTGCATAGAGAGATGGTCCTAAACCTTTTGAAAGTGCCGGGGTTTGATTTTTTTGGAATTAATGCTAGAAAGGTTGAGTTGGTGCTTCCCCCCATCTTCGCTTTTTGCAAAAAAAATTTGATCATTCTGACCAAATCTTATTTTATTATATCCCAACATATCCTATAAAAATGAATTGAGAATCCATCTGGCCCGTGTGCTTTATCAGGTTCCATGCCCCAAATCATTTTGCTGATATCTTCCTTGGTGACCTGCTTCAAGAGAGATGTATTTTCCTCCTTTGTTACCAAAGATGGAATATTGTTAAGGAAGTCTCCATTCTCTTCTTCACTACCCTCATTCCCTTTGCTATATAGATTTTGGAATTGAGAGTCAGCAACGACTTTAATTTGTTCTATGCCTTTGCAGAGCAACCCATCAGTGGTTGTAATCTCTAAGATATGGTTGCAAGAAAGGCAGGCTTTGAATTGATTATGGAAGTATGAGGTGTTCCTATCTCCGGATTCCAATGATAGGCTGTGGGACTTTAGCCTCCAGTAGTCTTCTTCAATTTGAAAGGAGTGGAAGGAGTTGCATTGGGCAGCTTTCTCTTTGTCCAATTCAACTGTTGTTATGTCTTTAGTATCCATTTCTCTTTGTAGATTTCCCAGGAGCTGCACTACTTCCTTTCTTTGGCTGTTGGGAGTGCTTGTGGGGATTTTTATCCATTATTTAAGGGACTTCTTGGTGTTTTTTAGCCTTTGTTCCCAAACATAGTTGGGGGATCCATTGACCGGGGAGGACCAAGCCGTTCGGACTGTCTCAAGGAATCCACTTCTTCCACTACAAAGCGGGCTGAATTTGAATGGAATTGGGCCCAAATTTTCTTCCTCATCCATCGAGAGGAGGATGGGTTTATGATCTGAGGTGAGTTTTGGGAGGATGTCTGAAGAGATGAGCCTTCTTTCACTAGAGAATTTGGCGGAAATTCCGACGGCCAATTTGTCGCTATTCCGACACATATTCGTCGCAAGGTTGTTGGTCCAAGTATATAACCCTTTCTCTGGTTTGAAGTTCATCAAATCCCATTGTAGTATAATGTCTTCTACTACGTGTATCATTTGGTCCTTGCTACTTCTACCGCCTATTTTTTCTTTTACTTTCATCACTATGTTGAAATCTCCAGTGATGATTATATTGTTTGGTGAGTGGAGTTCCACGAATTCATTTAGGGATTGCCAACAATATTTCTTCTCTGCATAGATTAATGGTAAATATAAGTTGAAAAGAGTGAAAGTTAACTTACTTGCTATATGCTTCAGCTCAGTGAAGATCCAGTGCTCGGTGTTGAATGAGTTGACAACCCTGAATTGATCCTCTTTCCACAGGGTGACAATTCCTCCTAAGGAGCCCCTTGCGCTTATTTTTTTCCCTGCATTCTTTTTCCATTTATTTTTGTTGATTACAAGAAGGGTATCCCCTTCGATTTTTGTCTCTTGGAGAAAGAGGATGTCTACTGGTTCCATTTTCATGAGATCTTTGACTGCTTCGACTTTTTACGGGTTCCCCAAACCTCTGCAATTCCAAGAGACGATTCACATTACTTACTGTTTGGGGGTGGTGGGAATTCCTCCTTTTGGAGGCCTTGTTATAGTACTTCTTCCGATTGACATTTCTATTTTGGGTTGGATTCCTTGAGTTTTTTGTCTTTTAGCCTCTTCATCCCTTGCTTCTCTGCATGACTTTCTTCCTACTCTTTTTGCAGGCCTTTCCAGGATCTCATCCTCCAAGGAGCTGGGTGAATCTATTATTTTCGTCCTAGCTATATTTGCATATGAAGGAGAAGGGGAAATTTCTAGAGTTGCTACTAGCTGCCCTTCTACCTCGTTGCCTTTTCCACTGGGGGAAGACTTCTCTTGATCACTGCTATCTTTATTTGGTCCTTCTACTTTTGATGCTTTGTTGGGCTCTGTGTTTTGAATACCTGCTGTCGCTGAGGGATTGGAATTCCCAGCTCCTAGGTCCTGCCCTACTGACGATGACTTGTTCTCCTTTGTTGGATCTTTGCCTCAGGTTTTTGTTGATCCCGCTTTCTGCACTGTGATCCATTGATCGGCTTTTGCATTTTCCTATTCCTCAGCGATATTTTTCTTACAGTGCCTTGCAAAATGACCATAACCATGGCAGTGTTGACATTTGAAAGGTAGCTTCTCGTAGTCTAGTTCCTGGATGTGCATCCAATCTGAAACAGTTAGTTTTATTTCTTATGGAAGCCCCACTTCAAAGTCTACCTCCACACAGATCCGTTCACAGGAGTACTGATCTTTTCTCACTGCTTGACCTATGTACCTTCCCAGCATGTTACCTATGGTTTGCAAATATTTTTGGTTCTAGAAATGATATAGTAGGCGAGGGAGGCGAACCCAAACTGGGACTGAGGAAGGCACATCTTGGGCAGGGTCGAAGTTGGGGGTCCATTTATTCAGATATAACCCTTGAGGCCCCATGAAGTATGGCCTATTTCTGAAGATGAGATTTTTATCTTCTGCATTTTCAAAGACGAATACGAAGAAACTTTTCCCGACGAAATGGCTTTTGATGCCTTCTAAAATTAGTAGAGACCAGTTCCTCTGCACCCAGTCCTCCTTTGCTTTGGGGGAAGGCCAGAATCCAGTGAACTGACCAATAAGCCCTCTGTCAGAAATATAGAGAGTAGATTTGCAGGTTTCTTCGATAGGCAACGCGACTGATGGAATGAAATCAAGATTTTTCATGAATTTCTGTTGCATCTCTGTCAGAGGTCTCTTGGTTGCGCTTGCAACTAGTTTCCTAAATGCGGCAAGATCTGGCAGGGGGGGAGTGGGCTCAACACCCCCACCCGCGTCCATGGATGCAAGCACGCAGAGAAGGCTGATCAACTATGGTGGCGCTGTCTAGGTTTGCAACAATGGCAACGTGCAGCAGCAAAAATTTTTTCAGTCGTATTATCCAAAAAAAATCAGATTTTAATTTGTCATCACATCCTTCAAAAGATTCATTGTCAACATTATCCTTTTTCTTGATCATGAGAAGCACAAAATTTTTACTTGCATTAACTAGTCTCTTCATCTTCCCTGCATTAACTAAAGAAATATTTAGCTTTTTGCAATGAGCTCTCACAATATAATCCACCCCATCCTTAAGAAAATGATATTTGTTCTCATGGCGATAAAATACCACTTTCCTATCATACAAATATGGAATTCCCAAGAAAATCATGGAAATTTCAAGTGGAACCACATCTAATTCTACTTCATCAACAAAGTTTGCAGTAATAGCAAATCAAAATATGCATTTCCTTGTAACCTATAAATTGGAATTCTTAACTATCCAACCCAAAGGGTATGGTTTATGATGTGGTATGGTTTCAAGGTTAATATTTTGACCAAGTCTTCTGAAATCAGGTTTCTTGTGACCCACTATCAAACAATGCATCAATCTTTGTATGATTTGAAATCACTCTTATATAGAACAATTCTATCCTCGTGCCTTCATTTGGAGTGTTGTTGTGATAATTTGAGGAACTATTATTTTCTATGACTTATTTTCCCTTTTTGACCATGGCTAAGATCTTGGTTTCATCACTGGAATCCGATCCAATATCATGTTGTGTGGTGGATATTATCTTTTGTTTCCCCTTGTTGTTTGGTTTCTTAGGCCTCAGTTTGGGATGTAGTTTGCAACAGTGGGATTCATCATGCCCCTTTTTAGAACAATGTTTGCATGTATTTTTCTCCCCTTCTTTATTAATTCTTGCATTCTTCTTTTCCTTTCATTTTACTCCCTTCTCTTTTCCCTTACCCTTGAATGGCTTCTTCTTACTACCCTCTTCCTAAATGTTCTTTCCCCTTGCTTCAAGATGCGTGGATTGCACACATACTTCATCTAAATTGCTTGGGTTAAACATAAGGACATTATGTTTCAAATAGGAATGTAAACCCCCAATGTATTTCAAGAGTGTGTCTTTGGAATTCAAGTTTACTCCTAACAACAAAGCCCTCTTTCTAAACTCCTGGGTATACTCTTGAACTGTTTGGCCCTTGAGTTGCCTAAAGTTTTTCCAAATCATAATTTATTTTTGCATATAGGCTAATGGATAAAATTGTATTTTAATGGAAGAAATAAATTCAACCCAATAAATGGATATCTTACCATGGATCTGCATTTCCTTTAGAGTCTTTGCTTCCCACCATACTGGTGTTGCTCCTTCTAGCCTTAATGAAGCCAACTAGATCTTTATGTCGTCCTCTTGTAGATTTTGAATTTTGCAGTATACCTCCAATTGACAGATCAAATTGTCCAACTTCTTTGCATTTACCTCACCATTGTAAATGGGAAGTTCAAACTTAATGTCCAATTTGAGTAATAGAGTTTTTCCTTTTGGGGCTTTTGAATGAGTGTGGGCAGCTTTTGTGGTGGAGTGAAATATGATGCTGATGAAGATGATGAGGATGAGGATGGTGGAGATGGAGGTGGCTTTCCTCCACTACCCTTTGAACTGTTCTCTTCATCCTTCTTATCATATGAAGTTCCTTCTCCATGTGGAGTCTTAGAACCTTCTCCTGCCCTTTCTGTAGTGAATGCATCAAACATGTTTTTAACCATCCTCTTAATGTCATTGAAGTATCTCTCGACATATTCATCTTCTGAATATCCTTGATTCTCTCCAACACCTGACATGATGGCTAAGGATTCAAGCTCAACTTTTGATGCTTGTACCTTTTCAATCAACTCAGATTCATGTGCAATTTGTACCTATTCAATCCCAACTTTTGGAGATAGAACTTGAGGTTCTTCAAGTGCAGCTATGAGTGGAAATTTGGGTGAAGATGATGCTCTCTCAACTCTCCTTCTTTTGGTCCTAAGCTCAGGACTAACAACCAGTAGTTTCCCTTCTCCTCTCTGCAACTTCAACCTTGTAAGCATCAGAAAATTGGAACTATTAAAACCCTTCTTGCACAATCTCAAGAAAAACAAGAAAATAACCTTTTCTCTGATACCATCATGATCAGAATTTGATTTTTATTTATTGTTGTGCTAATATCAGTTTCAGATTTATAATAAAAGTGATTATTTTTGCTTCTTTTACAAGGGTTTATGGACGTGCTTATGATTGATAAACAAACAAACTTGTGGAGATTAAGTTTATTTCATGAACATAAATGCATGGAAACTAAATGATGAACAAAAACATATAAACACACAACAAACCATGACGACTGAATCAATAACACATTGTTTTGATGAAGGAGTTCACCCCTCCTGGGCTACATCTCCTTGGTCTAGCTTCCATGGCATGGGCCTTTGTATTAGCTTCAATTGTGAAAAATTTCTATTTACAGTGTCCTATTACCTCTACAACTTGCTTCAATGGCTCCAAAACATAAAAATATAGCAAGAATGACTCTTCCTGAGCCAAAATTGGTCGAAAATTGGCTCAGTTATGGAAAAAACCAATTTCCCTACTATTTCTCCTCCAAATTTGGAAAAATTCCAGCTAACCCTACTAAATTTATAAAATCCACCTAAAAAGGTGCCTCTGCCAGTTTAATAGTGGATTAAATAATAGTTAATGATGAATTAGTTGGATAAGTGCGTCATTAACTGCGCATTATCCAAACTTAATGAGGGCGGATTAGATTAATGGTAATCTCAGATTAGCAGTTAATAAAGCATGCTTATGGTTCATAATTCCACCAGTTGTTGAGCTCTTGTGCCACGGATTTAGCGTTGAGATCACATGGGAGGGGTCTGGCCCCCTTTGAACCCCTGTTGATTGCGCCAATAAAATTTAAATCTAAATCGCAAGCCATATGGGTTAAGACCCATCAGATGGAAGAATGGTAAGGCGAATGCGTAGCATGGGGGTGGTCGTAGGTTCGACCCCGACCCGCGCACTATATTTTTGATACACCATTCAATTATTAACCATAGTTGAAACTTTGATCATAACTATAATATACCCTCCCGCCAAGGTTAGATCTTGTCCGCTATAAATAGTGGCTCCGCTAGTGTAGATAGCCTTCTGCTTAGTTTAGATCCTCTGCCACATAAAGTTAGCCTGCCTGTCATATGTAATATCTATCTACCATACCTCCACTATATAGTAGGTCCATCCTGCCAGTTTAGAGTCTGTCTATCCACCATATGTAATGTCTAAGGTTTATACCTTAGGTCCAAAAATAATATATGCAACCCATAATATGTATGTCTGTCAATCGATCAGAACTATGGTATATAAAGATGAATTCAAAATTATCCAAGGTTGGATAGGTCCACAACATAGGGGGCACGTGACAGCCTCTGGTTGTGCCACGTGTCCAGCTCTAGTTGGACTACTCCAACCTAAAAAAAAAATCTCATTCAACCTTAGAATTAGATGTAAGAAAATTTTCACTTCCAACCTTATAATGTCTAAGGTTTAGACCTTAGGTCCAGAAATAATGTATGCAACCCATAATATGTCTGTCCGCCAATCAATCAGAACTATGGTATATAAAAATGAATTCGAAATTATCTAAGTTTGGATGTGTCCACACCAGAGGGGGCACATGGCGGCCTTTGGCTACACCACGTTTCCATCTCTAGTTGTACTACTCCAACCTAAGAAAAAAAATTTCATTCAACCTTAGAATTATATGTAAACAAAATTTCACTTCCAAAGTTCACTAGCGAATCTGACTGCGACACTTGCTATAGTGTCACTGGGCTAAAATTGGAGAATATTCCCTAGATATACCTACAGCGCTGAATGGACTGCCATGTCATCAGTCTGTCATTATTCTACTCATTTTTTACCTATTTGGGAAAACAAACAAAATTTCATAAATTCTATATCCGGAGTCAGATTTTGACAAAACGAATTACACGGGAATCCTGGCGACAATCTCTACACAGTCATTCTAGTTTGGAGATTTTCTAAGCACTTTAATTTTTAAACTAAATACTGAGCCTCTAATCATTCCTCCCCACTAGAAGCCTTTTGGACCCCAAAAGTATACTATCAATTGTTCAATAGGTGAGGTTACAACTCCCTCACCCTTTCAATCTCCATCCATTTGGCCTTGGAAGGATTTTGTCCCTTGAGTCCCACTCTAAGGTATTCGACATTTTCTCTCAAAGTTCTGGTTCTTCTATCAAGTATGAGATCTTGTTGAATTTCATCAAGATATTCTAGCGAGAAATCATCTATTGATGGCAGTTGAACATGCTCTCCTTGATCATCAATCAAAGGAGGCTCAAACAACCTCAAATTCTCAACATTAAAGACATAATATATTTGCATATAAGGAGGAAAGTCTAGCTTAAATGCATTTCTACCAATCTTTTCCAGAATTTTAAATGAACCATAAAATATTGGTTTATTATTTTTACCTTCCCCTTGTAATCTTTCTTTGTTGATATATAACAAAAAATCATCTCCAACCCGGAATTTGTGAATAACACAGTGTTTATCATGCCTTGCCTTGTAGCTTCTTTGACTCTTTTCAAGTTGTTCTTGCATTGTGTGATGTACCAACTGAATTTTCTCAATGAACTTCCTTGCCTTATTTATGTCACTATGACCATCTATAGAGACATATTTCTCAAAGATGAGGTCCAAAGGCAATCTTGGCAAGTACCCAAGACATGCCTCAAATGGAAATGTGTTTGTGGAAGAATGCTTTGCCCTATTATATGCATGCTGAATGTAATGTAATTGTTCATCCCACAACTTGGGATGTTTGCTGCAATAACCTCTAAGAAGATGAATGATTGTCCTGTTAACCACCTCAGTCTAACCATGTGTTTGCGGATGAAAGTTTGTACTCTTCTTCAACTTTGTGTCCATTACGCAGTCCCAAAAATTTGACCAAAAATTCCCAAAAAACCGGGAATCTCGATCACTTACAATAGAAGTAGGAAGACCAAAATGAACCCATACATTTTGAAAGAAAAGTTGAGATGTTTGTTCAGCTATAAATTTTTTTTTACATGGCATAAAAAGACACATTTTGTTGAACGTATCTACAACAACATAGAAGTAATCATGACCTTTCCTTGAAATTAGAAGACCTCCTACAAAATCCATTGAGATACTCTCCCAGGGATGTGAAGGATCAGGAAGTGGAGTGTACAATCCAAGTTTCCTATTACTAGGCTTACTTATTGCACACAAAGAACATCCTCTAATAAAATGAGATACACTATCAATCATGCGTGGCCAATAACAAGACCTTTGGAGATTCGCTACCATCTTGCCTACACCTAAATCTTCAACAATCAATGAAGTGTGTGCCTCCATTATGATATTTTTTCTTTCTCCCTGTGGAATACAAAACTTGCCCAAGTGATACAAAAAACTGCTATGCACATGCTAATATAACTCTTCAATTTGGTTTCCTTGACTCAAGATTTCATACACATCTTGAAAATCACTATCATATGCATATTGTTCAATGTAACTTTCATTCATAATTGAATTGTGCTTGAGTATAATAGATGAATTTACAAAAGGCCTAGAGAGAATATCAGCTACCTTATTATATATTCCCTTTTTGATTTGAATGTGATCAATTATGTGCTGAGGTAGTTTTGATTAGTTTTCCATTAAGTGAATTTATCGTTAATTGATGAATGCTTAATGTGAAAGACTGAAGGAAATAATTTACGACTTAAACCAGAAGCAACTTAAAAATGAAAACACAACAAAGAATAGAGAGAAGAGACGACAAAAATTGATTACGGAGTTCGTCCCTGGTGGACTACGTCTCCGGGTCCACTTTCAAGATGGGCGTATGATTTATTAGGATTGATCTGAGGAAGTATTTACACAGAAAAAACACCACTGATCGTGCTCACAGGTACTTTTGGTCACTGACGATAGGAAGCTCTCGCTCTCAGCTTTCCAATGCCTGTCTCTGCGCTCAATTTCGCCTTCGGATGATCGACCAATGCTGAAAACAAAACTTCCTCTAACCCTCTGAATCTGAAATCAAAACACTCCATGTCCTCCTTTAAGAAAAATGTCACGGCTTTATAAGATGAATTCGAATTCCTTTATGCCAATTTAGGCTGGTGGTTGAGAAGAATTAGTTTGAATAGGGCTCGGTCTTGTGGTATGATGACACCTAGCATAGGGATAAGGTGTATTGATTAAGACCTTACTGCATATTTAATTTTAAAACCCAAATTAAACATTTGATAAGAAGCTAACCCTGACAGTCAGTATAACCACGCAGATTTTGTAATGGTCGGCATGTGACAAGGTATATTCGACGCTACATTAATTGTTGCATCCGACGGTCATGGTCATGGCGTTATCCGTTCACATGTATTAATCCGACGATTGTGGTCACAATTTATTATCCGACGATTCCGACGTGACTGCCAGTGGTTACCGTCACCTGCTCACATGTCAAGGAGATTCAACGTGGTTTATAGGATATGGTCAAGTCTGTGTATTGCATTGTTTTTTAAAGTCCAAATTGGGTTTTGATATAGTTTTATATTGCGCTGCGTTTTATCATAGGTTAAATTTTTAAGTATTAAGGTCTTAGACTTAGGATTTGTGTAGTTTAGGTTTCTAAACTTAGGTTTATAGACCTTAGCTTAGGATTGAAACCTTTTACATCATTTTCACCATAGTATTTGACCCTTATAATTTTTTCACCATTACCACACACATAAATACATGTCATGAACCCAAACTGAAACATGATCAACTTGAGGACTTCCTCTTCAGACAACACTGGTGAAACTGATGATACTGAAGACTGAACCATACATCGGAAAAACTGAAGCTCTATCGATATATACTGAACAAGATCCTCCTGGATCAATCCTCTCCACTTGAAAGCTTTTGGACCACAAAATTTTGATTTAAGCAGACATCAGGTGAGGGTACAACTCCCTCACTTTTCCGATCTCTATCCATCTCACCTTGCTTAGATTCATGCCCTTGAGTCCCACTCAAAGATATTCCACATATCCTTGTCTGGAAGTACGAACTCTTCTGTTCAAGATGGTATCTTCCTACAACTCATTCATATACTCAGGTGCTAAATCATCAATAGTAGGAATTTGCGTATCTTCCTTAGGATCAATGACCATCAGAGGTTCATAAAAATTTAGATTTTATACATTCAAAATTGAATAAATACACATGTAAGGTGGTAAATCTAATCGGAATGCATTATTTCCAACATTTTCAACAATCTTGAAAGGACCATACCTGATGGATTTCAGTTTCTTACCTTCTCCTTTCAACCTGTATTTACTGATATACAACGATACCTGATCCTCAACCTGAAAATGATGATCGACTCGATGCTTGTTGTGGCACATTTTTTACTTGGCCTGAATCGATGCTTTTTGTGGCGTAGTTAGAGAAGAATGTAAGGCTCGATTGTAAGCATGTTGCACATAAGGTAAATATTCATCCCAAAACTTAGGATGTTTACTGTAGTAACCTCAAAGAATATGTATAATCATCCTATTCACCATTTCTGTCCGTCCTTCAAAAAAATCCATGGAAATGTTGTCCCATGGTCACAAACGAACTGGAAGTGGCATGTACAAACCAATCTTTTGCTTGCTTGGCTTGCACGTCGAACACATCACACATCCTTTAATGCATTTCACAATTGTTTCATACATGCGAGGCTAGTAATAATACCTTTGAATTTGTGCCATAGTCTTGCTTATGCCATAGTATTGCTTATGCCAAAATGTCCTGCAATTTGAGAAGAATGAGCTTCCCGAATAACTTATGCCCTTTGTCTGTGATATGCACAACTTAGCCAGATGATATAGAAACCTGTCATGAATATGAAATTTGAATTCTTCTATATGAGTAACCTGAGTTAGTGATTCATAAATATTTTTGAAATCAACATCAGTACTATAAATTTCAAGTTTCAATGAACTATTTTGCAATACTACTGAATTATTCAAAGACGATCTAGACATCAAATTAGCTACCTTGTTTGTTACACCTTTATTGTACTTAATTACTAAGTGAAATTGATGAATAAATCCCATCCATCTGTAGTGGTGAGATTGTTGCAAATTAGACTGTGATTGAAGGTATTGAAGCGGCTGATGATCTGTATGAATCACTATTTCCTTACCCATTGCATAACCTCTAGCACCCATTTCAATTTTAAATGGTTGTTAAAGATCTAATAAAGCTAATATTGGTGTTGTGAAATTTTTTTGCTTAAATTAATCAAAAAATTTAAAGTCGATACACATTCCCCATGTCCTGTTTTGCTTAGGAACCAAAATTATGGGTGAACCACATGGATATGAACTGGGTTGAATGAAGTCTTTTCCAACCATCCCTTGGATTTTTTTCTTTATTTCTTCATTCTCTATGACATCAACTCTATATCATGTTGTATTTATTGTTTATGAAGTAGATGTTTTGGTTCTTTAAATAGAATTTGAAATGAATCTACCACTTTAACCAAACTATCTTTAAACTGAGATTCAAAACCTGAAAAGGCATCATGAAGATCCTTATGCTGTTATTTTACACCTATGAGTATATATATCTTACTTGAACTTATTAAGTGCTTCATCAGATTAGCATTAACTAAATCCAAGTGAGTTTTGATTTTATGTGCCTGAACGATATATTCAATCCCATATTTCTTAAGATGATACTTATGATCTTTCCTATGAAATACTGCATCACGATCATAGAGATAGGGACTTCCTAGCACTATTCCACATATGTCTAACGATATCACATTTAAATCCACTTCATCAATGTAATTAGTTGTGATGGAAAATTTTAAATGACACTGCTTTGTGACATTAATATGAGTCTATTCCTTTAGCCAACCTAATGGATATGGTTTTGGATGATTCTGTGTCTCCAAATCTGATTTCTTAACTAATGATTGAGATATTAAATTTTCCTATGACCCAGTGTTAAACAATGTATCTATTTTAGTGTGCTTAGAAGTTACCCTTATGTGAAATAATTCAACTCTTTTACCTTCATCCAGATGATTAACATTTGAAGAAGAAGCATAAGCACTTGAACTTGAACTAGTGTCAAAATTTTTACTTGTCATAACCGTTGCGGTTATTTTCCCTTCATCAATTGAATCAGAGCCTAGATCTTGTTGGATTGTTGTATCAAAATTCTTTTCACCTTTCTTCTTCTCGAAATTATCTGGCTTGAGTTCCAGGTGAAGTTTTCAACATTTGGCTTCATCATGTCTAACCCTTTGGCAGTGAGTACAGGTAGGTATTTCACCTTTGTTCTGAGCTATAGCTCTCTTCTTTCCCTTCAAACTGCTCTTCCTCTTGTTGTCTTTGATGAAAAATTGAATGGCCTGCCACTTGATTCGACATGTATGGCTTGAACACATACTTCATCAAAGTCATTAGGATTGAACATCAATAATATATGCTAAAAATATTAATGTAAACTGCCCATGTACTTTAACAAAGTTTCTTGCTTATCCAAAGGAATACCAAGCACTAACGCTTTCTTCCTGAACTCCAGAGTAAACTCTTAAACATTTTGTCCCTTACCTTGTTGCAAATGCTGCCAGTCTATAATAGCTTGATGTGTGTATCCCAATAGATATAATTGTTTCCTTAGAGATTTCAAAAGCTTAGACCATGAGGAGATGGTTTTACCTTTTCACTTTAAATCTATCTCTGTTTTACTCTCCCACTAGATTAAAGCAGTTCCCCCCATCCTAAGAGTAGATAACTAGATTTTTGTCTTATCATGAGAAATGTTCTAGATCCTACAATACACTTCTAACTACTTATTCCAATTATCTAGTTTCTCTGGGTTCATTTCGCCATGATAAACAGGTAATTCAAACTTTACATCAAGTTTCAAAAGAGATTTCTGAGGTTTATTTTCTGTTTCAGATTCCTAACTATAAGAAGAATAAGAAGAATAAGAAGAATATGATGATGGAGATGATGGAGGAGAAGGAGGTTTATATGATTTTCCTTTACCCTTGTGCTTCTTATATGCCTTTGACGAAGAAGTTGCATCTCTCGCCTTCTTATCTTTGTAGATTTCTCCCAAAATCTGCAGCATGTTCAATTTTTTTTTCTTAAATTGGTTCTCGTCCACGAGCTTCACTTCAGGAGTTTCAGTTTCAACGGTTTTAGTCCCTGTCATCGTTGACTGATGAATGAATTTTTGCTTTCCATTTTTTGAATCAAACTCCTCAAGTGTTCCTTCTCCACATTGCAATCCCAACCTGGTTAAAGTCCACTGGAAAAAATACTACAAATAAAAACCTTATTTGATAGCAAAATATATGATCTCAATGTGATAGATTATGTGTTGAGGTAGTTTTGATTAGTTTTCCATTAAGTGAATTGATTGTTAACTTATGAATGATTAATGTGGAAGGCTGAGTGAAATAATTTACGACTTAAACTAGCAACAACTTAAGAATGAAAACACAACAAAGAACAGAGAGAAGAAACAATAAACATTGATTACAGAGTTCGTCCCTAGTGGAATACGTCTTCGGGTCTGCTTTCAAGATTGGCATATGCTTTATTAGGATTGATCTGAGGAATTATTTACATATAAAAAACACCAGACTGATCATGCTCACAGACACTTCTGGTCACTGACAACATAAATCTCTCACTCTAAGCTTTCCAATGCCTCTCTCTGTGCTCAATTTTGCCTCCGGAAGGTCGAGCAATGCTGAAAACAAAACTGCCTCTAACCCTCTGAATCTGAACTCAAAACACTCCATGTCCTCCTTCAAGAAAAATGTCATAGCTTTATAAGATGAATTTGAACTCCTTTATGCAAATTTAGGCTAGTTTTTTAGCATAATTAGTTTGAATAGGGCTCGGTCTTGTGGTATGATGACACCTAGAATAGGGATAAGGTGTATTGATTAAGACCTTAGTGCATATTTAATTTTAAAACACAATTTATAATTTGGATAAGCCGCTAACCCCAAAATTCAGCCTAACAACACAGAGTTTGTAACAGTCGGCATGTGACCAGGTATCTTCGGTGCCACATTAATTTTTGCATCCGACGGTCACAGTCATGGTGTTATCCGTTCACATGTATTACTCTGACAGTTGCGGTCACAGTTTATTATCCAACTATTCTGATGTGGTTGCGAACAGTTACCATCACCTGCTCACATGTCAAGGAGATCCGACGTGATTTACAGGCCGTGGTCAAGTCTGTGTATTGCATTTTTTTTTAAAGTTCGAAAGTGGGTTTTGATATAGTTTTATATTGCACTAGGTTTTATCATAGGTTTAATGTTTAGGTCTTTAGGCCTTAGACTTATGACTTGTGTAGTTTAGGTTTCTAAACTTAGGTTTATAGACCTTAGCTTAGGATTGAAACCTTTTACATCATTTTCACCATAGTATTTGACCTTTACATATAATTTTGTCACCATTACCACACACATCAATACATTTCATGAACCCAAATTGAAACGTGATCAACTTGAGGACTTCCTCTTCAGATAACACTGGCGAAACTAACGATATTGAAGACTGAACCAAACATCAGAAAAAATGAAGCTCTATTGATCTGCACTGAACAAGATCCTCCTAGATCACTTTTTATACCTGATAACCAAATGAAATTGTTGTAGAAATCCCATCCATCTGAAATTTCTTGATCGCTGCAACTTTGATTGTGATTGTAAGTACTGCAATGGCTGATGGTTGGTATGTATAATGGTCTCTTTCCCCATCAAATAGTTCTTTCATTTCTTTGCACTTTGTACCAATGCATATAACTCTTTGTAATAGGTGGGATAGTTAATCACAACTCCATTAAAATTTTTAGAATGAAACAAAATAGGCTTACCATGCTGCATGAGAACTGCTCCCATGGTGTAATCACTTGCATTTGTTTGGACCTCAAATGGTTGTCTAAGATCCGGAAGAGCCAATACCGGTGATGATATGATATTTTGTTTCAAATAATCAAATGAGTTTTGCTGCATATGTCCCCAATGGAATACTTTCTTGACACTTTTCAATGCATGTAACAATGCTGCAATGGAAGAAAAATTAGAAATGAGTTCCCTCAAATACTGTGCTGCCCCAAGAGAGCTTCTTACCTCCATAATTGTATTGGGCTTGGGCCAATTCAGAATTACCTCTAATTTGGTAGGGTCTATATTCAAATCACCTCCTCCAACAATGTGTCCCAAATAAAATTAATAAGTCTTGCCAAACTCACACTTCGACATCTTTAAAAATAACTTCTCTTTTTTCAAGACATCAAGTACCTTGTTCACATGCATGACATGCTCATCTCTTGATTTGCTGAATATCAAAATATAATCTAAGTAAAAAATTATGAAGTCATCTAGAAATGGTCTTAGAACATCATTCATAACTCTCATGAAAGTAGCTGGAGCAGTTGTCAGACCAAATGGCATAACTAGCCACTCAAACAATCCTTGTCTAGTTTTAAATGCAATTTTCCAAATGTCCTCCTTAGCTATTCTAACTTGATGATAACCAATTCGTAAGTCTAGCTTAGTGAGATAACTTTCATACCTTCAATGATCAAGCGAATCATCAATACATGAGAGTGGATAGTGATTATTTACCGTGATTTTATTCAGTGCACGGAAATCTATGCACATGCACCAAGTCCTGTCCTTCTTTGGTACCAAAAAAATCGGTGAACCACATGGTGAAGTAGATGGGCATATGATACATTTTTTCAACAATTCTTGGATTTTTTTCTTGATTTCCAAACTCTCCATAATTGTCATGCAATACTTACCAATGTTTGGAAGTGGAACATCCTGCTGCAGCTGAATCTCATGCCGAATTCCCCTCTTGGGAGGTAACCCACTTGTTTCTTAAAACATCTCGCCATGCTAACTTACCACATCAAAAAAATCATATTTTAATTTTTCATCACATCCTTCAAAATATTCATAGTCAACATCATCCTTTTTCTTGATCATGAGAAGCACACAATTTTTACTTGCATTAACTAGTCTCTTCATCTGCCCTGCATTAACTAAAGAAATATTCAGCTTTTTGTGATGAGCTCTCACAATATAATCCACCCCATCCTTAATCAAATGATATTTGTTCTCATGGCGATAAAATACCGCTTTCATATCATACAAATATAGACTTCCCAAGATAATCACGAAAATGTCAAGTGGAACCACATCTACCTCGACTTCATTAACAAAGTTTGCAGTAATAGCAAATCAAAATATGCATTTCCTTATAGCCTGTAAATTGGAATTATTAACTATCCAACCCAAAGGGTATGGTTTATGATGCAGTACAGTTTCAAGGTTAATATTTTTTACCAAGTCTTCTGAAATCAGTTTTTCTTGTGACCCACTATCAAACAATGCATCAATCTTTGTATGATTTGAAATCACTCTTACACGGAACAATTCATCCTTGTGTCTTCATTTGGAGTGTTGTGGTGACAATTTGAGGAACTAGTATTTTCTATGAATTATTTTCCCTTTTTTACCATGGCTACGATCTTGGTCTCATCACTGGAATCCGATCCAAGATCATGTTGTGTGGTGGCAGTCATATTTTTCTTCCCCTTGATGTTTGGTTTCTAGGCCTTAGTTCGGGATATAGTTTCCAACATTGGGCTTCATCATGCCCTTCTTTATAAAAATGTTTACATTTATTTTTCTCCCCTTCTCTCTTAATTCTTACATTCTTCTTTCCCTTCCATTTTCCTCCATTCTCTTTTCCTTTACCCTTGAATGGCTTCTTCTTACTACCCTCTTCATGAATGTTCATTCCCCTTGCTTCAAGATGCATGGCTTGCACACATACTTCATCTAAATTGCTTGGGTTAAACATAAGGATAGTATGTTTCAAATAGGAATGTAAACCCCCAATGCATTTTAAGGTTGTGTCTTGGGAATTAAAGTTTAACAACAAATCCCTCTTTCTAAACTCCTGGGTATACTCTTGAATTGTTTGGCCCTTGAGTTGCCTAAATTTTTTCCAACTCATAATTATTTTTGCATATAGGATAATGGATAAAACTATATTTTAATGGAAGAAATAAATTCAACCCAAGAAATGGATATCTTACCATGGATTCACATTTCCTCTTGAGTATTTTCTTCCCACTAGACTAGTGCTCCTCCTTCTAGCCTCAATGAAGCCAACTGGATCTTTATGTCGTCCTCTTTTAGATTCTGAATTTTGCAGTATACCTCCAATTGACAGATCCAATTGTCCAACTTATCTGCATTTACCTCAACATTGTAAATGGGAAGTTCAAACTTAATGTCCAATTTGAGTAATGGAGTTCTTCCTTTTGGGGTTTTTGAATGAGTGTGGGTGGTTTTTGTGGTGGAGTGAAAGATGATGCCTATGAAGATGATGAGGATGAGGATGGTGGTGATGGACGTGGATTTTCCTCCACTGCCCTTTGAACTTTTCTCTCCATCCTTCTTATCATATGAAGTTCCTTATCCATGTGGAGGCTTAGAACCTTCTCCTACCCTTTCTGTAGTGAATGCATCAAAAATGTTTTTAATCATCCTCTTAATGTAATTGAAGTATCTCTTGACATATTTGTCTTCTGAATGTCCTTGATGTTGGACATTGGGCTCAAAACTACCCGTGTGTTTCGCGACATGGACTAACCACCTCTCATGGATCCTAACTCTAGCAATTGTAGCAGAGACTAAAGCCTACAAGTTTTGGTCTAATAGCAATCTTCCAACAAGTGGTATCAGAGCGACAGGTCTCGAGTTCGAAACTCACCCAGCTTGCATTGGGGTGTAGATTGTTGGACATTGGGTTCAACGCTGCCTGTGTGTTTCACGACATAGACTAACCGCCTCTCATGTATAGAAATTTTAATACAATTATGTGTTGTCTGGATTCTCCTGATCTAACAATTATATGCCACTATTAAATACAGAATACTTCTAATTACATTCTTGCGGAAATTTAATCGCCAATTGCAAACACATGAGGAAATATCAATCACACATAACACATATGTTTTTACTGGGAAAGCATAAAGCTAAAAACCCCACTATCATATATTATGTATATATCATGGATCATGAAACAATCTCATACAAAAATTTAGTTCGAGAGATCTCAGTAAAATATACAATTGTCTCACTCTTTCATACAAAAATTGGCATAAACATGCACCAATTTACTGCCTCCTGACAACCTTCCTCCACTGCGAAATCCATGCTGATCACAATCCCTGAATAAATTTGATCTTGCCTTGCCTTGACTGCGCAATCATCATTGGCATCTCCAATGTGTGTTTGGTTGCACTTATGCACCCACTATAGTCACAAGTGATAGTGAAACTGTCCCGTTCACCTACCTCTCAACTGGGTCTCCACTGGATCTGACATGCATGTAGTTAACAATAGTAAATCTTCATTTTCAAGTGAGATCACTCCATGTGAATTAATTTAATATCTAATTCATTTATCTCTCACTAGTGTATCATTAGTTACAACTAGTTACAACTAGCACAACTGAGTTTAACTCACTTAACTGAGTTAAACTACTTTACAACTCACATAACTACACATCCAACTCTATTACAACTTTGTATCACTCTGTTACAACAAAGTCCACTAGCATGTCCCACCAAACAACCTTTGAACTCGAAATTCCTTTAGTTAACTGGTTTGCGACATCAGTTAACTGAAATCAAGTGCTCCATGAGAATAGATATATTATTTATTGTCTAATTATTGTTATGGGCTAACAATAATCAACATGCATTCTATTTTTAGACATGCATTCCAGGAAACAAATTCACACATGCATTCCAAAAATAGGCGCCCATCCATCCATATAATTTTCTCAACCATATATAAGTAGATTATGTAGATTCAAAAGTGTCCTTAGACACATAACTTTATTGATCATGAAAAGAGATTACATTACATATTGCAAGAGTTTACAAACGTAAACTCTCACTACAATGAAATTAGGAAACTAACCTATTTATAAGCTCTATGTTCTAACTTAATCTAGTTATGGATCACTTGGAAAACCAACAAGTGTCCATTTACAATAAATGACCTTCTAACCATCCTACTAACTTTATTCCTATTTTAGAGCCTAGGAAACAACTCTATTCTAGAGTCCTATTTTTACTAACAAAATACTATTTCTAAGTATCTCTAATATTTATTAAATATTCTAATTTAATAAATATATTTATCCTAACTTTACGTTATTTAATTTATGTATTTTTGGATTTATAATTGCCTTTATGAAAGAGGCTAACATTCCCCCCTTCAAGGATAAATCCAAAATAAGAACGAGGAACCATCTTCCAAGTTCTCAAGTTGATGCTGAAAAATCTTCAATCTCAAGAGACCATGAGTCAGTTGTATGTCTGATTCATCTCTGAATGTTGCTTGACAACTCCATCAAGTGCCAAGTTGCAAAAGGATCCATCTGTCCTTTGCATGAAATCAGCATCAAAATTTGTTCAAAGCCCACTGGCTGATGATGTCAAAAACAGATCACTGTTGCTTTTGCTGTGCTAAAAAATTGTTCACTAATTCTTTGCTCTCGACTGCCCACTGGAAAATTTGTTAATGCCCACTAGAAAATTTGTTGATGTCCACTGGCTGTTGAAGATGTCCAGTGGCTGCTTTTGCTAGTTTTGTCGAGACTTTCAGTCTGACAACCATTGTCAATCTCATTGACATTTTCCCCCCTTTGGCAACTAAAAGGAGAGACACTTCTCTTGGAAAGTATTCCTGAACTCCCCCCTTTTAGGTGTAGGAGTTTTACGTTGGTGTACTCCCCCGTTCAACTGCATGAGAGTACCATCTTCTTTTCACTGTTGGCTGCACTATGTGTGATTGTATGCGATTGTAGAACTGAGACAATCACTTGACTATGGATGACAATTTCCAAGGGTCGATCCATTCATAATGTATCTTCAATATGGATGATTTTTATTGGTTGCAACATTTTTCTGAGGAATGATTGGGCTTGCCACAATGGCGACAAGGATGGAGATCAAAACACTGATATTCCATATGACCGGTTCTTTGACAATGAGAACATTTTAGTTTGACTTCAACTTCAGGTTGCGTGCAATTCTGTTTGGCTGCAGCTTTGGGTTGTTTGCATTGTTGGTTGTCTACAACTGTCTCAGAACTTGCTGAGGTGACTTGTGCATGAAATCCTCCATTGATGAAATTAATTGGCTTGGAATAATCTGGGATATGTAGGTTGGTGTCATTGTTGACATATCCTAAGCCTCGTCAATTCTTGGTATGTTGAATTTCTTCTCATGGCTTGATGATGGGCTTGGAAGAAATTGGAACTGGAACAACTTCGACACTTGAAGTTGTTTGAATGAATGAATTATCATCTGGATGGTTCAAAAACTTGAAAGTATCACGCTTTTCTTGCAATTCAATCCTTTGAAGTTGTGACTCGAGCTGAAGAAAATCAATAGTTTCATGTGTTTATTGTAGATGCCGTGAAATATCAGCAAGATTTTCTTTGCTGATGTGCACCATGTCTTCATCACTGGAGATGATCAATCTGTGAAGAATTTTTAACAACTAAAGATGTTGCGCCATCTGAACTTGCTCACTTGAAATCAGACTCTCTTGTTGTAGATGTCGTTCTTTGAACTGTTTCACTTGATTTTGGTACTTGAATGACAGGCTCTCTTGAATGTGGCTTGAATGGGACACTCGCTTGATTTGTTGCTTATTGCGCTTGCGTGGAACACTTGCTAGAATTGTAGAATTTTCTTGCTTAAACTCTGGAATTCACGCTCGCTTGATGACGATCGCGTTTGTTTAAGCACTCACTTGACTTACTTGATGCTTACTTGAATGAATAACCACACTCGCTTGATGTCGATCTCAACTTGCTTGATTGTTTTAACTTGTTTGGTTGCTTTGATGGTTACTGCAATGAACTTCACGCTGGCTCGCTTGATGGTTTGATCTTTGTAATGACTTGATGAAAATTGCTTTAATGAATACTCACGCTTGCTTGCAGGAGATGTAAACTTGTTTCTTGTTTGATTTATAAATTCATGCACACACCTGATTCTGCTTAAAGAAAGGGTGTTGAACAACATCAAAAATGCACCCAAGAAAGCTTACAATGAGTTTTAATGATTCACTTAAAACAATGAATTCACTTGTCCTCTTAAAGATGCATTAACAATGAATTTTTAATGTTTCACTTAAAACAATAAATTTGATTAAAAGTTTTGAAATGTATTTGATTGAATGCTGATGTTGACTTTGCTGTGAAATGCTGGAGTTTCCAAATTCATGAACTTGATAGTATAATGCCAATGTTGAAAACTTTGATTATTGTTGTAGTGACGCAAATGCACGTGTTGAGCTTAATTTTCCATCGTCGCAGTTTCTTCATTACATGTGTTGTGCTTGCTTGTATTGAATTTTATGTATGTGATATTAAATGAAATTATTGATGTGTTACAACTAGACACAAATAAAAATCAACAACATGAATCCATAAAAACACTCGCCATCACAAACACACATGGTGTACCTAAGATCCCCTTATTCAATTTCGAGCGTATCTAGGACACAATCACCAAAAAATGATATCTTTATTAAGTATTAAGTACATAAGAAATCTCCACCTTCAAGTAATGAATATGCCAAGCTCACAACCCTTGGAAGAAATTTGTCTTCAAAATCTGAATGGACAGTGACACGATCTCTCTCAAAGTAAAACAATACTTTTAATTACAACAATGGCTTTCCCTTATCACTCCAAATACAAATGGAAACACTCCTTATCTCTCCCAATTACAAAAGACATCTTATCACTCCAAAAAATAATCACAATGTTTACCCCAAATGTACAAAATAAATTTACCTTCTCATTCAATCCCAAAAAAAAAAAAAAAAGAACTGCATTATCACACCACTCTTTATCTCTCCATTATTTACTATCTCTTGTACAAAAATAACATAGCAGAATCCACTGCATGGGTTGGGTTCTTTGAATGCCCATGCTTTCAATTGCTTAGCCATCCATGGCCATGGCTGCAGCGCAAAACTCGGTGATGCTTGGATTGAAGCAAATAAATTCACAATCTGGAAAACTTAAAAATATATGCGGAAGCTTCTTCTACAAATTTGATGATTAATAAAACCACCAATACAACCCAAATTTCAATGCTTATGCAAAAACTACCTTTTATTGCGATGGCTATAACCATAGCCAACAATCAAGATTCAATGCAAAAGTTTTCATTTCAGTTCTTAACTCTAAGGTCAAAACCATTTCTTTAACTCATCTCACGCATATTCAAATTTCAAATAAACCCAAATATAAGTTGCACCCTTACCTCATGGGAGTTCGACTTAGCATTCGAACTATGCTTTCAATCCAAAGTATCACTTCGGCCAATCCTTAAGTTTTAAGGGATTTAGTATCTTGGATTTTATTAAATAACTACCAAAAAATAAACAGTTTAATAACCCCTGCCAGCCATCAAATATTTCTCACCAATTCAGATGTCAATATACCTTCAGATGCATTCACCCACTCTTCTTCCAAATGCGTTCACGTGTGAACTATCTCTGTTGTAGTCTCTCACATCAAAACACTTATCGCACTATTTCTGGAATGTTATAGGCACCATTTTCAACCTTAGTTGCACTCCAAGCTTTCATGATCCACCTTCTTCACGCAGTGCTGCAACAGATGGTGACTCTTGGAATCTCTTCCAACACATACCCCTTGTATTCTTGAATAGCTACACATCCAATATGATAGATAATGATGGTATATTATTTAGCGGTAATCAAACTTCCATTTCATGGATCAAACAATCGTGTTCCCTCTGCAAATTCTCCAACGGAATATCTCAATGCAGTGATTCATGGTCAGAAGGTCTTGCAATGGTTGCTACTACCAATGAATCTATTTCAGCACATCAATTTCTCCTTCCTTAGGCAGTTAATAGCTAGATTGAAAAACATATCTTGGAGGCAAGTAGACATATCATGAAATTTTTTTGAGAGATCTGGCTATAAGGCTACTCAACCGACTTTCCATCGACTTAGAAAATATTATCACTGATTTGTGGCTATTGTGGGATTCCAATTTCGGGATGATTCGATTTAAGAATAACATAATCGATGCAAAATAATTTTTTTTACCTCTTCTCCATGCGTCTTTGTAGTGAGCACTCCTCGATTGATATCACCATTCAACCTTCCCTAGGTTGTGTTATTAAAATTTCCACCATTAATGGAAATCTCCTCTACACAACGTAGTTACTTCGAGAATGATTTCTTCAAATTGAAACATCTTTCTGATAACACACGTCCAAACGCACCGGGCGCTTCAAATGTGCTCACATCAATCAACCAATCCACAACACAACATGGTTTACTTACAGGTATACAACATCAAATGCCTCAGAACAGTTAGAGTAGCATTATCATTCTGCTTCCACGACTTCCATAGATTTCTTCCACAGATGTATTCTGGCTTCCATGACTTTTGTAATCAATCCGCTTAGAGTCATTACCGTTGGAAAGAAAATCTGTAGTTTTTGCAGATCTCTTCATGCTGACATCCATTGGGTCCGGTGTATTCCATTTTGAGATCCTTGTCTTTTCCACACGCTATGCAGATATGTCCAAATAGATACGTTGTTTCCACAAGATTGCATTAGACATACAACGCATCCATACTTCAAAATTTTAACTCATTCAGTCTTGCAACATCCACAAGCTTGCAACACTCACAACCAACACACAGATAAATGAATGCAACACTTCATACATTGTTTAATGCTTTCCCGTAGAAGACTATCATGGAAAGAACAGGCCCCAAAGGACTATGGAAGCTCCGATACCACATGTAGATTCAGAAGTGTCCTGAGACACATAACTTTATTGATCATGAAAAGAGATTACATTACAAATTGCAGGAGTTTACAAATGTAAACTCTCACTACAATGAAATTAGGAAACTAACCTATTTATAAGCTCTATGTTCTAACTTAATCTAATTATGGATCACTTGGAAAACCAACAAGTGTCCATTTACAATAAATGACATTCTAACCATCCTACTAACTTTATTCCTATTTTAGAGCCTAGGAAACGACTCTATTCTAGAGTCCTATTTTTACTAACAAAATACTAATTCTAAGTATGTCTAATATTTATTAAATATTCTAATTTAATAAATATATTTATCCTAACTTTACATTATTTAATTTATGCATTTTTGGATTTATAATTGCCTTTATGAAAGAGGCTAACAGATTACTGCTAAAAATAGACTTTGACCCAAATTCTAAGAATAGACATATCACCTAAAAATAGCCTGTGTGCCCCACCTAGTGTAGGTGCTTAATTTTCACTAGGATCATCATCTTGTGGAATCTCAACACTCCCTCTCAACAAGAAAGGGATTATCCTTCACCCCGACCCTGCCTCTATGGTATTCGAATTTTCTCTTGGTGAGCACCTTGGTCAAAATATCGACATCTTGATCTTCCGTAGGAATCTACTGAAGCAACATGATCTTCCGCTGCAAAAAATCTCTGATGTGATGATACCAGATATCTATATGCTTATATATATCATGAAACACAAGATTAATCGAGAGTTTAATGCAAATCTGATTATCACAATGAATCACTGTAGGATCTAAATGAGAACTGAACAAATCGAATAGGATCTTCCTCATCTAGATAATCTCACATGAAGCTTGACTTGCTGCCATGTATTATGCTTCCACTGAATTGAGTGCCATGGATCTATTTTTCCTGTTTCACCAAGAAACAACTGTAGATCCGATAATGAAAACCCCTTCTAATGTGCTCTTTCTATCCGTTGGGCTGCCTGCCGAATCTGCATCCATGAAGCCATGCAACTTCACCTCATTCGTCTGTCTGTACCATAAGCCATACTCAGATGTTCCCCTGAGATATCTCAAGACATGCTTTCCCGCCTTCCAAAAAATCTTGGTAGGCTTAACCATCGCTTGACTAATCTGGTTCATCGCATAGCATATGTCCAGTCTTGTATTAACTAAATACATGAGCGAACCCACCAACTGTCGATAGATAGTAGCATCCATTAAATCTGCCGATGTAGCATCCTCTTTCCTCTAATTTCCTGGAAGAGGAGTATCCATGGGTTTGCAGCCCTCCATGTGAAACTTACTGAGTATCTCCCTTGCATACTTTCCTTGAGACACAAACAGTTCACCTTCTCGCTGCCATATTTCCAATCCAAGGAAATAGTGAAGGAGGGCCATATCCTTCATCTCAAACTCCTTTGCAAGGTCCTCCTTGCATGAGTGTATCAGCTGCTCATCACCAGTTAGTATTAAATCATCAACATAAATAAAAAAGATTAAAAGCTTACCCTCCACCACAATCTGGTATAGGTTTGCATCTGCCTCACTCTTGGTGAAGCCAAGTCCACTGAAATAGTTGTCAATCCGAGTTTATGAAGCACGTGGTGCTTGATTAAGCCCATACAATTTTATTTTGAGTCTGCACACATGCAACACGCTGCTAAAGATCTCAAATCCTTCAGGCTGCTCAATGTACAATTCTTCCTCAATGATCCCATTAAGGAACACAGTCTTCACATCCATATGATGAATGTGCCAACCCGTCTGCACTGAGAGAGCAAGGATGGTCCTTATGGAAGAATACCACGCGACAGGTGCAAAGGTTTCTTCATAATCAATCCCTTTGATCTGTGAGAAGCCCTGGGCCACAAATCTTGCCTTATACTTGTCAACACTCCCATCAACAAATTTATTTACCTTGTAGATCCATCTTGAGCCTACCACTAATTTATCAACTGGCCTTGGAACAATTTCCCAAGCACTGTTTCTGACAATGGAGTCACACTCCTTTGCCATTGCATCTACCCATGTGGGCTCCTGCACTACTTCCTGAAAGGAAGATGGCTCAGTCACAATACATTTTCTCATGAGAGCCATGTATCCAGTGAATCAGTCAGGAGACTGTCTCTGTCTGCATTGTGAAGTAGGGACTCCTAAATTCTGTGCCGCATCAAGCTTCAACTGTAGGAATTTACAGGGTAAGTTCCGTAGATCAAGAACCAAAGTTCACCGCTCAAAAACAGATCACAAATCAGTACACCAATATAATCACGTGGTTAAAACCCTCAAAGAGGGAAACAGTCCATGACCTGAGCCAACGCAGCCACTTCAGGAAATTTATTAATATAAAAATAAAAGTTACATATGTTTCTCTCATAAACAGTTACCGAACAAATGACCCTCCATGATATTTAAATAGAGATCATGGACCAATCGGGTGTTAAGCCATAGATCAAGTGTTGTTAATACCGAGGTGAGAGATAACCATCGGATCACTACAAATCGTGATCGTCGGATTATAAGTTACAACTGTACATGGTAAAGAAACACACTTTACCTAACTCTACACTAGACTAAGTTATTCTTAACCATTTCCTATGTGTCGGAATATCCTAACATCCCCCCTTAAGAACAACTTGGGATATGATTGAAGGATTTACAAAGGTGACACAAAAGGAGCCTATTTCCTATGTGTCGAAATATCCTAACATCCCCCCTTAAGAACAAATTGGGATAGGATTGAAGGATTTAAAAAAGTGACACAATAGGAGAAGGAAGGAGGCATTAGAGCCTATCCCCCCTTAATGACAAATTTCCTGAACTCCAAGCATGGATCGAGTTTTTGTAAACTTCGCTTCTATGAGAGCCTTTGTAAAGATATCAGCTACTTGATCATTGGTTGGACAATACTGCACTTCAATAACACGATCATGAATGAGATTTCTGATGAAGTGTATGTGGAGTTCAATGTGTTTCATATGCTGATGTTGAACTGGATCTTTACATAGTTGAATGGCACTCTGATTATCACACCAAAGTGTTGTTGGATGCTGCTGATGAAGACCAAATTCAGATTGAATCTGACGAAGCCACATGGCTTCCTTGCTGGCTTCAATTGCACCATGATACTCTGCTTCTGCTGAAGAAAGAGAGATGGCACTTTGTTTCTTACAAGTCCAAGTAATAGGTCCTGAACCAAGAGTGAATACATATCCTGCAGTAGAATTTTGATCATCAGGGTCACCAACCCAATCAGAATTAGTGAAACCAAACAACAATGGAGATGCTCCTGCACTGTAATGAATCCTGAACTGAACTGTACCTTGAATATATTGAAGTATTCTTTTAGCTGCTTTCCAGTGACTTTCATGAGGTTGGTGCATAAACCGAGCGACAAGACCAACGACAAAGGAAAGGTCAGGATGGGTGTGGGTTAGATACATAATTTTACCAACAAGTTGACGATATAAGGTAGCATCAACTTTAGGGTAGTACAGTTGACTGAAAGCTTGACTCTAGACTAAAAGGGAGAAGGGGCTGGCTTACAGTCTTCCATGCGAAAGTGGTGTAGAAGATCATAGACATACTTGGACTGAGAGAGGGTAATGCATTCCTTGGATTGCAAGACTTGAAGACCAAGGAAATAATGAAAGTGTCCTAAGTCTGTCATTTCAAACTTCTTTTTGAGGCTAGAATTCACATGGTTTATATGGTTTGGATCACTACCAGTAAGGATAAGATAATCAACATAAAGAACAAGGATGGTGAAGGAATTACCCACTTTCTTGGTGTAAACAGTGTTGTCAGAATGACACCTAGAAAATCCATTATCTAAGACTAATCTATCTATTTTGGCATACCAAGCTCGAGGAGCTTGTTTGAGACCATAGAGAGACATCATAAGGTGACAAACAAGGCTGGAGTCGTTTTTGATAAATCCAGGGGGTTGTTCCATGTAGATTTCTTCATGCAAATCTCCATGTAAGAAGGCGGATTTAACATCCATCTGATGGACTTCCCATTTAAAGGAGGCAGTAAGGGAGAGAACAAGGCAGATAGAATTCATTTTGGCAATAGGGGGGAAGGTTTTAGTATATTCAATGCCTTCAACTTGTGAAAATCCTTTAGCAACAAGAAGAGCTTTATGTCTATCCACTTTTCCATCTGGTCCAAACTTGGTTTTGTAAACCCATCTGCATTTGATAAGTTTTCTTACTTTTGGAAGAGGAACAAGATCCCAAGTATTGGTTGCCAATAAGGAACGATACTCTTCATTCATAGCTTCATCCCAATCTGGATCACCGGAGGCTTCTTCAAAGGTTTCTGGATCAATTTTTTCTAGAACTTGAGCCAATAAGGAAGACTCTCTTTTGAACTAAGAACGTGTACATCATCGATCGGGAGGGTCACCTAAAAGAGACCCTGCTGCATTCCGAGTAGAGCGGACCCATATTGGAAGCGGTGGAGTATAAGGAAAAATTTCAAGAGGTGGAGGAGGATTGTCATCATCATTGTCATAATCTAAACTAGAAGGAATGCTATTAAAAATAGAAGAGAGAGAGAGAGGTGGCACATATGCCGAATCAGGCTCGCAGACCAAAGGTGGCACACTTGCCGAACTAGGCTTGCAGGTCGATATATTTTCATCAAATTTTACATCTCTTCTAATGATTATATTTTTGGATTTTGGTTGAAGAAGTCTATATCCTTTGACATCTTTAGAATATCCAACAAAAATACATTTTTCACCCTTAGGTTCTAAGGCTTTATGTTTCGCATCTGGAATATGGGCCCAAGCATCACTTCCAAAAACACGAAAGTGATTTACATCTGGTTGAATTGAGCTCCAAGATTATTTTGGAGTTATATTCCTTAAAACCTTAGTAGGAGTGTGATTTACTATGTAATTTTCACAGTTAATGGCTTCTGCCCAAAAATTGAGACCAAGTCCTTTAGATTGAAGCATACAATTAGCCATTTATTTTAAGGTGCGATTCTTCCTTTCAGCTACACCATTTTGTTGTGGAGTATATGGAATAGTATGTTGCAATTGAAGGCCATGCTCAATGCAAAAGTTGATAAATTTTTTGTTAACATATTCTTCTCCATTTTCTGATCTTAACTTAAGAATTTGATGTCCAGATTATTTCTCAAAAAAGGCCTTAAAGGCCAAGAAGATGTTAAAAAATTCACTCTTGAGTTTTAAGAAATATACCCAAGTGCATCTGGAAAAATCATTAATGAAAGTTAAGAAGTACTTGCAACTAGAGAAAGAAACAATAGGATGTGGACCACATAAATCACTGTGCACAAGCTGCAAAGGGGCTGAAGCGTTCCAAGAGGCACGTTTGTCAAAACTATCTCGATGATGTTTTTTGAGTACACATCTGAAGCAAACACCATCTCGGCAAGATACCATAGGAAGGCCCATCACCATATTTTTCTTACATAGAGTTTGAAGAGAGCGATAGTTTAAGTGACCAAATCGCTCATGCCAAAGTTTTCTCACATCATCATTATGAGCAACAAAAACAGAGGGAAGAGATGATGACCCAAAGTTGTCAAACTTATACAACCTTGTGGAATCATCAGCAATGCCAATAGCTAAAATATGTTTAGTATCTTTGAGGTCCTTGATTACAACATCATGAGGTGATAATTCTACTATTTTCCCTTCACCTGAATGAGTTATCTGATAAATAGATAGATGGTTGCATGACAAGGTAGGAACACATAGTACATCATTAAACTGACCATTATCTAGATGAATGATTCTGGATCCTACAACACTAAGAGATCTATCATCACCAACATAAATATGTTTGGTGTTACAATAATTTAAAGAAGAAAACATGGATTTATTTTTAGCCATGTGGTAAGAAGCTCCAGAATCAATGAGCCACTCATGAGAAGGAGAAGAAGAAGATACATTTAATGCATAACCAAATCTTGATGCTTGACAACCATAAGCAGAAAGTGCCATGCCTGAAGATGAAGGTGAAGAGTGCTCCAAATTGATGTTGTGCTTCTTCATTGCTGCTTCTAAGGCTTCCATCTTCTTAAAACATCTGGACTCTATATGGCCATCCTGATTGCAAAAGTTGCAATGTCTATCTGTTTTCTTCCCTTTGTTTTGATTTTCCTTATTATTTTGGTGATTTTATTTTTCAGTTTGCGGTTGAAATTTCTTAGGGCCTGTTAGAGTCGGTCTTTACATCCCTCCGTCAGAGATCATTTCTCTTATTGCATTTAATTTTTAGGTGTCTCATTCCGCTCATTCATTTGCATTCCGTTAGGGGCATGCCATTATCTGACGGAAGGGCTTTGTTCTCTCATTTTCCCTCATGTCTGTACCTGCTGGGTTGGTCAAAATTTATCAAAATTCAACAAAGTTCAGTTCATGTCATTTACAGTCATAGATGGTTATTTTGGTCAAAAGAGTCATTTCACTTTCTAGGTCTAGGGTTTGGTCTTCAGAAATGTTAAATAATGCCCACAGGCCATGAGGATGTTTTCAACAAGTTTTCATTTCAAGATTTTCATTGTCAAATATGCTTGAGGATGTTTCTTCTTCAAAACTCTGTTTTGAAGAAGAAATTGTCAAATTTATTGTTTATAATAAATATGTATTTTAAAAAATTTTCGCCATGAAGTACTTCAAATGAAAACTCTGGTCCTCCTTTGCCGAAGTCCAACGCCACCATCCCTGCAAAAATCAACCAATTTCATCATTCAAGCTCAGAAAGTCAATGAGGAAACAAAAAGACAGAAGTTGTATTAAATGAAAAAAGTGCCAAAGTCAATAACATTACAAAATGGGTTTTGAGAAGCAAAAATTAAAACCATCTCTTTTCAAGATATTTCTCAAAGTTATTTATTCATTTGCATCAAGAGATATTCATAAAAATCCAAGAGAAAAGTCGAGTTGGAGTTCAAAGAACAAAAATGTGATTTTAGAAGAGCCGACTGTGTGTTTAAAATGAGCGCGGCGCATTGGGATAGGCGAGACCTTCACTCCGAATTTCAGCAAATTTGGAGAGAATTTTGGTTGCAAAACAGGTTTTTCCGCCCGACGCGTCGCGCCACCCGACGTGCGCTTATGATTGGGACATCTTCTAGAGGAAAACTTGATATTTTTGGGTTTTTTATGGTAAATTAAGCATGCTCAGGAATGGCTGAGAGATTTCATGAAGTTCTGGGTGGTCTTAAAGGTCAAAAACACTCCAAAAATGGCCTTTCTACCACTTTTTGCACCAGCAGGAACCAGTCTTGGGAGATTGCAGTTTTGGAGGGGCAAATAAACTCCAAATTGAAAAATTCCACTTGGGTTGGATAGCAGACATCCAAGGCTTTCCAACGAGCTATCATGAGCTCAATTTTGAGTTCATTAAGGGCCCCAAATATAGGCTCAAAGTGGCACGGCGCATTGAGTTTTCTGGCGCGGCGCATAGAGGAATTTTGCCCAAATTTCACTTTTCAGCTCAGAAATTCGGCTAGTTTGATTAATTTTACTTTTGGATGTAATTATTGATCTATCTTGATGTAATTTTGTGGCTATGATGTAAATTTGGCATGTTTTTACTCGTTCTATAGGATTCATTGACTAAAATGTGAAAATTAAGTGAATGGATCAGTTTCCTAGCATATAGAGGCAAGTTGTTTGGCTGCCTAGATTTCAGTTGCATGTTTAGAATTGGTTGAAATAGCTCCTAAAAGGATGAGATCGACCCCTAGAGGCATGGGAAGGGGTTAGGATGGTCTATATATTGTATTTTCTGAGGCATTTTTAGGTTTGGAATCTTGGGAAAAGTTTGGCACTCCATTGTATATCCATTTTCAGTTTTTGGCAAAGGAAAGACCAGAGTTTTGCAGCACTTGTTGGGATCCTTGTGGCTTTTGAGTTTTGATGACGTTCTTCGCATTTTATTTTAAGTTTCATTAATTTTATATATATGTAATTTCCCTTCTCTTTTCTTCTGAATTAAACAAATGAGTAACTGAGGTAGAATTCATTGATTTGCTGGTGCTCTGCCTTAGACTTTTGTTTAGTTTTATATGTTTTTCATCAATTTGAAGAGGATCCTTGCACTCTCTTGCCCTCTTCAGCTCCTCAGTAGTCTTTTCAATCCATTCATTTGATCTAAGACATCAAAGCCGCTGCCTACCTCGCCCCAACTTGAACTCTGCAATAAATTGGCCTCATCCCCAAGCCCGAAAATTGTCTTTCCCCTTTTTCCAACAAAATCCTAAAAAATCAAAATCAAACCCTCCTATTTATTTATCTAGCCTAATATCAATTGTTTTTTTAGTCATCTCAAGCCCCTTTGAATATTTTCATTGAGATTGACCCAGAGAGAGCCCTCTCCTGTCCTCGTAGGGCTAGCTACGAGGCTGAGCGTGGTTTGGTGTTGTCCTTTTTCTGCCTTACTTCAGCCTAAGGTGGATTTAGGCTATAACATAGTGGCGACCATACTGGGGATAAAATGGTTTGCTTGTTGCTGTTATTTGTTTCATAAGTTACAGACGGAGCCTGAAGTTACGCCAGGTAGCTTTCGAAATGCTTTTGCTTTGCATTGGCGGAAGTAGATAAACGCTGCTTCAGTCAATCTCTGGTTTAGCTTGTGAACGTGACATTTGACTTGTGAATTACCCCAGTATATTACATCGTTCTGGACTCTTGGGTGATTGAGTCTAGAATTTGTATGGCTGAAATAGATCGGTTTTGTCCTTTGATTTTTGAATAGATCAACACACTGGCTTCCAGAAGACATACAAGAGCTAATCCCGATCCTGATCCGCCTCTAGTGTATGAGAATCCTAATCTGATTTCAAGAATCCTCCATCGAGAAAGTCCCGTGATCCCTTTGTTTAAATCTCATTCATACTCGACTGTATTTAAATTCTTTGAAGATATTGAGTTTGATGATCAGTTCGAGTTGTCGTTGTTTGAAACTAAATCTGAAAGTGTTACTGGTTCTACCGTCATAAATCCTGAGTTTATCAAGTATCTTGAGGTTGAACAAGCTAATAGATCCATTGATAATTACATCCTGAACCTTCAGAACTCTATTGTGGCAACGAATATCCCTGAATTCATAGAATCTGCTTCTGAAGCTCTTGGTCCATCAGCAGTTACATCTGATTCACAAGTTCATGCTGAACCTTCTTTCATTCCTACCATTCCTGTACAACCATCTATACCTGATCAACAATCTGCAGTAGTTCCTCCTCCATCTCCACCACATACACCTCGTACATCTACTGGTCCTACTCCACCCGTTTCTCCAAGACAGATCATAAATCCACCAAGAGCAATGGCCGCTAGATTTGCACCTCTTGCCTTGCCAGCAAAATTGGATCCCATGCCCACTGATTATCAGAGTAAAATCCCTTTGTTTGATGGTACTCCTCAAAGTGTTCCTGCTCAACAGCATGTTGATATAATGACAGACTTCTTTGATCTCCATGAAATTGATGAAGAGAATGTCTCCATGAGATTGTTTGTGCAAAATTTTGGAGGTGAGGTACGTAAATGGTTCAGAGCTTTGCAGCCCAGAAGTATTAATACATTAGAAGAGCTTCAGAGACAGTTTCTAGATCAATGGGAAATGAAGAAAGATCCACTTCAAATCACTTCTAAGTATACCAAGATCAAGCGCAATCTTGGTGAGTCCGTCCAAGACTATATTATCATATTTAATGCGGTTTATAATGCTATTCCTGATGATTTGAGGCCATCTAAGAAATTAGCTTTGTTAAAATTCCCGGATGGTTTTGATCCGGAGATGGCTTATTCATTACGAGACAGAGATCCGCCCACTTTAGAGGACATGCAGAAGATTGTTGTGAGTGTTGAGGCAAATTTGAATGACAAGAGAGCTAGATTGAAAGCAGAGAAGAAAGTTGTGATAAAGGAAGAAGCTTCTACATCTACATCAGATCAGCTACTTCGTAAAGTGGAAAAAATGTTCGAAAGGTTCACTCTTGATAGGCCCGAACCGCAGATTCGAAATCCCAACTTCCGTGGTCAGCAGCAGCCACAATTCAGGATTAAATAGCAAGAATAGCGAGCACAAGAACTAGCAGCCCAGCAGCAAGTAAAGACACCTCTTCAGCAGAACGATGTCCTTCATATTTTGAAGCAGTTTTCAAATTATACTTTGACTTGTATTCCTCGCATTCAAAATGGAATTGCAGATGCACTTGCTAAGGTAGCAAGTAACTTGAAGATCCCAATGAATTCAAGTAATAAATTCGAGATCCATGTGAAGCACCATCCTACTGTCCCAGATAATCAAAGATGTTGGCAAGTTTTCCAAGATGATGATGAGATTAATGATTTTCTTCAAAATAAAGGGAAGTTCAAAGATACCTCAATTGATGTAGAATATGATGATGGTGATGATGTTCAAGTAAATCAAATGGAAGTGTTACAACTGAAAGATAACATTATTCCTAAAGGTTTGATACCTTTAGAAGAGCTCTTCGATCAGGATGATGTGGCTAAAAAGCCAACCTTACGACCGACTGAAATAGGAGTTGAAGATGTAAATATTGGAACCAGCTGAAGACCCCAAGATGGTGAAGTTATCCAAATAATTGCCACCAAAGGTAAAAGCTTAGTATGTGAGTTTGTTGTCTTCATTTGCTGATGCTTTCGCTTGGGATTACTCAGATTTAAAGACGTATGACACCAATATAATTCAACATACTATCCCAATTAAGCCTAATCAGAAGCCTTTCAGACAAAAGCTAAGAAGAATCAATCCGAAGTTGCTGCCATCGATTGAGAAGGAGGTAAATAGGTTGTACAAAGCAGGAATCATTGTTCCCATCAGATTTTCTGATTGGATTTCCAATTTAGTGCCAGTGCGGAAAAAGACAGGTGAGATTCGATTGTGTATTGATTTCCGAAATTTGAACAAGGTGTCATTGAAGGAAAATTATCCATTGCCTTAGATGGATCATATATTGCAGCGAGTAGTTGGAGCATCTCGCATGTCACTACTCGACGGTTATTCTGGATATAACCAGATTTTGGTCCATGAGGACGACCATGACAAAACAGCGTTCACCACTCCGTGGGGAACTTTCCACTATGCCAAGATGCCATTCGGTTTGAAGAATGCTGATGCGACTTTCCAGCGAGCAATGGACATGGATTTTTCGAATGAGAAAGATGTTTTCATTGTTATATACCTTGATGATTTGACGATCTTTTCCAATTCAGATGAAGAGCATATGTATCACTTGAAAGTTGTCTTTCAAAAGTGCAGAAAATATGGTGTCTCGCTTAATCCTAAAAAGAGCTTATTTGGCATGGATGAAGGCAAATTACTTGGTCACATTATTTCAAAAGATGGCATTCGTATTGATCCAGCACATGTTGAAGCAATTTAGCAAATTGACCCTCCCAGGAACAAGAAGGAGATTTAGTCTTTTAATGGTAAGATGAACTTTCTACGCCGTTTTGTCCCTAACCTTAAAAAACATTTAAGAGAAATAACAAATATACTGAAAAAGGACAGCCAAGTGAAGTGGACTGAAGAGGCAGTAAATTCCTTTAATTTGGTGAAGTTGGCACTATCTTCAGCTCCGGTGTTAATAAGCCCGGATTACACCCAAGATTTTATTTTGTTTTCCTTTGCTTCGGAGCATACCATGGTAGCTGTGTTAATGCAGAAAAGAGATGGACATGAGAAGCCCATAGCGTTTTTCATTCAAACTATTAGAGATGCAGCCTTGAAGTATGACATCATTGAGAAGCAAGCTCTGGCATTGGTAAAAGCATTAAAGGATTTCCAGGTGTACATTTTGCATTCCCATATTTTGGCTTATGTTCCTAACGCTGTCGTGAAAGATGTTTTAGTACAGAATGATCCTGAAGGAAGACGTGGCAAGTGGATCACAGCTTTGCTGGAATATGATGTGGCAATAAGGCCCACGAAACTTATCAAAGGATAGGGGCTGGCGAAAATTATGGCTGAATCAAATTTGCACCCATTAGACATAAATCTGATTGCTGCTATGTCCGATGAGGATGAGGAGAATTCTCCACTTCAGGTATCAGAAATGTTTGTTGCTTCCCCATGGTATTCAGATATCGTGTATGTTCTTCAAAATTTGTAATCACCGCCTGGCATGACTAGAAACAAAGGTAGAACTTTGAAACTGAAGGCTGCAAAATTTTGTATTTTGAATTCTGCACTTTATTGGAAAGATTCAGGTGGTGTTTTGTTGAATTGTTTGGTGGAGGAAGAAGCGAAGAAGGTAATGGGGGATTTCCATAAAGGAGACTGCGGGGGTCATCATTTTTGGAAAACAATAGCCAATAATATTTTGAGAGCGGGATACTATTGGCCGACATTGTTCGCTGATGTGTATAAAACAGTCAAAGGCTGCCATGAGTGCCAGATTTTTGAAGGAAGACAGAAATTACAGCCATTGCCACTCAAGCCTATTGAGGTAAGCGCCCCTTTTCAGCAGTGGGGTTTGGATTTCATTGGGGAGATCCATCCTCCTTCCTCAGGACAACATAGATGGATTCTAACAGCCACTGATTACTTCACGAAATGGATCAAAGCAGTTCCCACAAGACAAGCCACCGATTCGGTAATCATTTCTTTCCTTGAGAACAACATTTTGTCTCGTTTTGGTTGCCCAAGTAAATTGATCACTGATAATGCCACAACTTTTAAATCAAGAAAAATGATTGAGTTTTGTGCTAAGTATAAAATTATTTTGGGGCGTTCAACCGCCTATCATCCGCAAGGCAACGATTTGGCGGAATCTTCCAATAAATCTCTAGTCAATATCATTAAAAATTTGCTGGACATAAATAAGAAGAGTTGGCATAAGAAGCTGGTAAATGCGCTATGGGTTGATTGGGTGAGTCAAAAGAAGTCCATTGGTATGTCCCCCTTTGAGTTAGTTTATGGAGTAGATACAGTCTTTCCTACCTCACTTGCTGTTCCGGTGGTCAAGCTTCTTCAGGAAGCTGGTAGTGAAGAAATCCATATGTAGAGAAGGATAAATTAGATGATTCATTTGCAGCAAACGAGAGAAGAGGTTTTCCAAAACACATTCAAATTGCAGGAGAGAATCAAGAAGATCTATGACAGGAAAGCGAAGGCAGCTAAATTCCAGTTGGAGGAAATGGTACTGAAGTGGGATGCTAGGAATGAGGACAAAGGTAAAAACGGTAAGTTTGAAAATCTCTGGAAAGGTCCATTCAAGATTGCAGCATATCGAGTTCAGAACACCTTTCTTTTGAAGGAGATGAACGGTGAAGACTGTCCAGGAGGGCCGGTCAATGGTCGGCTGCTCAAGCGGTAACATTTCTAAGATGTTTTCTGCTGATCACATTGTCATTGTAGATATCATTTATTTCAATTTCATTGTAAGTGTGCACTGTAGTTTTTTCTTCAGTCTGGGGCCCGAAGAGAAGGCTATAATTCTGAAGAAGGATTTTAGTTTTGGTTTGAGTCTGTTCAGTCGGTTTGGTTCAGTCATTTCTGTTTTAAAATTTGAGTCAGTTTGAAGTCAAAGTTTCAGTAAAATAAATTCAGTCAACAGTCTTGAGTTGTTTTGTTAAAATAATGGACTACATAGCCCAATGGACGAAGGCACTAGTCTGATCTCCCAAAGATCTTCCGTTCTTGGCACCTCCAAGGAGCTACCATCCCCATTGGAGCCAATGTTAGAGTCGGTCTTTACATCCCTCCATCAAAGATCATTTCTCTTATTGCATTTAATTTTTAGGTGTCTCATTCCACTCATTCATTTGCATTCCGTTAGGGGCATGCCATTATCTGACGGAATCTCGTTTTCCCTCATGTTTGTACCTGCTGGGTTGGTCAAAATTTATCAAAATTCATCAAAGTTCAGTTCATTTCATTTACAGTCATAGATGGTTATTTTGGTCAAAAGAGTCATTTCACTTTCTAGGTCTAGGGTTTGGTCTTCAGAAATGTTAAATAATGCCCGCAGGCCATGAGGATGTTTTCAACAAGTTTTCATTTCAAGATTTTCATGGTCAAATATGCTCGAGGATGTTTCTTCTTCAAAACTCTGTTTTGAAGAAAGAAATTGTCAAATTTGTTTTTGTAATAAATATGTATCTTTCCGCCATGAAGTACTTCACATGCAGACTCTGGTCATCCTTTGCCAAGGTTCAATGCCACCATCTCTGCAAAAATCAACCAATTTTATCATTCAAGCTCAGAAATTCAGTGAGGAAACAAAAAGACAGAGTTGTATTAAATACAAAAAGTGCCAAAGTCAATAACATCACAAAATGGGTTTTGAGAAGAAAAAATTAAAACCATCTCTTTTCAACATATTTCTCAAAGTTATTTATTCATTTGCATCAAGAGATATTCGGAAAAATCCAAGAGAAAATTCGAGTTGGAGTTCAAAGAACAGAACTGTGATTTTAGAAGGGCCGACTGTGTGTTTAAATTGAGCGCGGCGCATAGAGCCAGAGTTCATCGTGCATTTTCCAAATGGTGCGGCGCACCCACAGAGCACGGCGCATTGGGTTTGTGCGCGGCGCACAGAGCCCAAAAGGCCAAACTCATCTTCGCTCCATCAAAACTCAATTCGATTCAGTTCATTTGTCTCCAAGTAAGTTGTGCGGCCTTTCCATTTGATTTTAACCCCTGTTGGGTGCTATTTGGAAGGAGGAATTCCAAGAGTTTAAATGGTGAAAATATAACCCTATATCCATATCAAATTTTTCTCCTAGGGTTTGAAATTGGGTGTCAAAACTTGACTTTGTTGCCAAAACACTCTTATTCCATTTTCACTTGTGTTTCCTACCATTGTTACACTATTGTCAATATCCTTCCCCATTCCTTTTCATCCTAAGCTACTCATATCATTCCATTCCCATTTCACTATCCCAAATCCTCTTATTCCCTATACTTATCCCTTTCTCCACATCACTTATAAATCCCCAAATCCCTAAGTCCCCCAAATAGTGACTGTCCTCACACTTAAATCTCACTTGACAGTCCTTTTTTCCCACTGTGATATTTCTCCACAACACCTTATTATATATGTGGCACACTTGGTATTGAAAAACAAACTCTTGTTTTCACCATACATATATTAGCACATACTTGTCAAACACCTTGTTTTCAGCATCATGTCAGAGACAAATTAATCATATGAGCAGGACAGTGATTCAACCACAGAGCTAAATGTATCGAGGAGGTCTCATATTATATATACATATTATATTATTAATAAAATCACCTTCCATTTTTCCTATGTATCATGGGGATTCGCCTATTTTTTATATATATAAATTTAGGGGGGTTCTTAAAATTCTCCCCGATCTCGTACTTAACAAGTCATCGAGTTGGTCTTTATTTTTTTACATTTGCGTGATGGTCATGTAAACCTCGCTGGAGTGAACTTCACCTTGACACCAGAGACCATTTCTGAGGCAACCGGGATACCAAACATAGGTGAAGAGTGGAATAAGAGACAGCAGCTGGATAGAGCATATTATGAACCTTACATCAGGCCTGGATATTTGAGGCAGTTGAGCAGAGTATTCCCGTTCCGGTTTCTGAAGGAGTCCTATGCGCCATTAATGAAACTCATCATTAGATACTTCAGCTGTGAGGGTAGATTCTCACGCCTTTATGCATACCATATCAGACTTTTGATGCATTTCACGAGGGTGCGACTGATGAATATTCCATACTTCATGTGCCGAAACATAGAGCGGATGACTACCCTTGTGCAGAAGAAGACTCCGGAGCAGCAACATAACAACATTTATCATTATGCGCTCATTAAAATCATTGTAGTACATCAGCTTGGATTGCAGGGCATCACATGGGATGAGTTCATTTCCCGTGACTTCTTTGCAGCCCCTCAGCCTCCTCCCGAGATTGTTCATGATGAGGCAGAGCCTTCACATCAGTTTGAGGTTCCTGAGACTGAGCCTATCAGTGCTCCAGTGTGTGTGACATATCAGAGAGGCCACAGAGCCTTATTTGCAGCAGCACGATGAGTACTATCTCCACCAGGGGTGGAAGGGGTCTCGTTATCTTCATCAGCAGCGCGAGTACTATCTCCACATGGCGTGGAAGGGGTCTCGCCTTCGACATCAGCACAGGTACAGGTTCAGGACAGAGGCAAGAGGCCTATGCACGATGAGGGCCCTTCAGGAGGCCAAGATACTGATTTTATCTTGATTGATGTTGATTCGAGCTCTCCCAGCTCAAAGCTGAAAGAAATCATCCAGGAGCAGAAAGCTGAGATCGACACGCTGATCGAGAAATTGCAGAGAGCTCAATGGGCTATAAATTACTTGGAGTAGCGGAATAAACAACTGGAGGATCAGCAGACACTCATAGAGTTGCGGCAAATCCGTGAAGACCGAGAATTGGCCCGAAAGAGACCAGGTGACATGACACCATTTGAGCGAGAGACTTGCCTTACAAGTGTCAAATTCATTTGGAGAAGCTCTTGGCAAAGGCCAACAAGGAAAAGGACATGCTCAGACACATGAAGAATCACTATTGGGCCCGCACACACGTTTGCAGAGCAAAAATGAAGATCCTGAAGGCAAGGTTGAGAAAAGCACTAAAACATCGGAAAAGGCCGGATCCACTCCGAATCTTGGCCGAAGCTTCCTTGGCTGAGGATGAGACATGATGGGAGACCTTCACTCCAAATTTCAGCCAATTTGGAGAAAATTTTGTCATTTTGAAAATTTTGGTTGCAAAACAGGTTTTTCCGCCCGACGCGTCGCGCCACCCGACGCGCGCTTATGATTGGGACATCTTCTGGAGGAAAAATTGATATTTTTGGGTTTTTTATGGTAAATTATGCATGCTCAGGAATGGCTGAGAGATTTCATGAAGTTATGGGTGGTCTTAAAGGTCAAAAACACTCCAAAAATGGCCTTTCTGCCACTTTTTGCACCAGCAGGAACCAGTCTTGGGAGATTGCAGTTTTGGAGGGGAAAATGAACTCCAAATTGAAAAATTCCACTTGGGTTGGATAGCAGACATCCAGGGATTTCCAAAGAGCTATCAGGAGCTCAATTTTAACTTCAGAAAGTACCCCAAAAGCAGGCTCAACGTGGCACGGCGCATATAGAAATTGGGCGCGGCGCATAGAGGAATTTTGCCCAAATTTCACTTTTCAGCTCAGAAATTCGGCCAGTTTGACTAATTTTACTTTTGGATGTAATTTTTGATCTATATTGATGTAATTTTGTGGCTATGATGTAAATTTGGCATGTTTTTACTTTTTCTAGAGGATTCATTCACTAAAAAGTGAAAATTAAGTGAATGGATCAGTTTCCTAGCATATAGAGGCAAGTTGTTTGGCTGCCTAGATTTTAGCTCCATGTTTAGAATTGGTTGAAACAACTCCTAGAAGGATGAGCTCGACCCCTAGAGGCATGGGAAGGGGTTAGGATGGTCTATATATTGTATCTTTTGAGGCATTTTCAGGGTTGGACTCTTGGGAAAAGTTTGGCACTCCATTGTATATCCATTTTCAGTTTTTGGCAAAGGAAAGACCAGAGTTTTGCAGCACTTGTTGGGATCCTTGTGGCTTCTGAGTTTTGATGATGTTCTTATCATGTTATTTTAAGTTTCATTAATGTTATATGTATGCCATTTCCCTTCTCTTTTCTTCTGAATTAAACAAATGAGTAACTGAGGTAGAATTCATTGATTTGCTGGTGCTCTGCCTTAGACTTTTGTTTAGTTTTATATGTTTTTCGTCAGTTTGAAGAGGATCCTTGCACTCTCTTTCCCTCTTCAGCTCCTCAGCAGTATTTTCAATCCATTCATTTGATCTAAGACATCAAATTCATTGCCTTCCCTGCCCCAACTTGAACTCTGCAAGAATTTGGCCTCATCCCCAAGCCCAAAATTGTCTTTCCCCTTTTTCCAACAAAATCCAAAAAAATCAAAATCAAACCCTCCTATTTGTTTATCTAGCCTAAGATCAGTTGTTGTTTTAGTCATCTCAAGCCCCTTTGAATATTTTCATTGAGATTGACCCAGAGAGAGCCCTCTCCTGTCCTCGTAGGGCTAGCTATGAGGCTGAGCGTGGTTTGGTGTTGTCCTTTTTCTGCCTTACTCAAATTTCAGGGTGGATTTTGGGAATTAA